>JZKD02S0526988.1:78669-118992 GCA_000966675.3 Picea glauca | reverse complement strand
TTAGAAATCATTTAGTACGTTGGAGCCTGCATGCCTCAAGGCAGATTTCTTTGCTTTCAAAAATGGGTTCACATCATTGACCCTTGATTGGAATATTCCATTGAGTGCTTGACTTCAAATCATTTATTCACATTCATTGGATTGTACTAGGGTAACTTTGGAGTCATTGACATCAATGGTGATTTTCCTCACACTTGTTAACAGTTTCCATTAATGACCGATAATCAAGTGGTTTCTACCATGTTCGACCTTGACACTTGTAATCACGTGGCTAGATTTGTACTTAGAGATGATGGAAATGAAGACCCTGTATCTTATCATTTTTGTCTAGGTTGCGACGAAGTATTCATGAATTTGTACTGACACATAGATCCATTGTGTATGTCTCATGGCTATGTCCGAATTTGAATTCTTTTAGAGCATAGATCCACAATGTATTCCTGGTGGCTATGCCAAATCATGATTACATGGATCCACGATGTATGTTTAGTGGCCATGAATCACTTAACACTTATGATTAGAGTCATTTGTAGTCTGAGCAGGGGGATGCCTACCTCAGAAATGGTATGATATTATGCAGATGCTTGTTTGTTTGCAGGTTCCTGATCGATGCGCTCCTTGTTTTCGACACACACATTCTACAAAGTGTTTCAGCTGTCATGAGTTCCATATTCATACTTTGGGGGGCATTATGTTACACAATATTTTGGTTTCCTAAGTGATCAACTAGAAACATGTGTTAATGTTCCCTAAAAATATTAAAAGAAGACTTTCTCCATGAGAAAAGTGTTTTTCTTTTCTCTTTCAAAAACCATATAAAGGAAGGTCATCGCACCCTAATATATGCATGGGGTGTGATGATGCCTGATCATCACACTCTTCCCTCTACCTGGACTGAGATGTCATCGCATGCTGCTTGTGCATAGGGTGCAACAATGCTTAAAGCATAAGAAAAGTCAAAATTCATGAATGTTCTAGAAGGGTATCTTCTAGAAGATGAGGTGGCCTCCGATTGATTTGGATCTCACTCGCTTCTCTAATTTTGTGGGATCATACTAATCTCTTCATCCATCTCTCTTTCACACTATATAAAGAGAGATATCTCATGGAAAATGATAAGGTTGAATAGGCTAAGATTTGTGTGGACATTTCTACTTCAAATTATGCTTGAGATCTTTGCTTTCGCTCTTCAAGGATTGTGGATCTTCTTCATTCAAAGCATTGGAGCAAAGGTGTGTGTGTTGAAGCAAAGAGCCATTGAAAGGGGACCTTGCAACATCAAGGCATGGGTTGTATTCTCCACTTTCTATTCATTTAATACGGTAATACATTTCTTCTTTATAAAAGTGTCTTGTCTTCTATTGTATAACTCCTTGATCATGTATTCTCCACTTTCTATTCATTTAATACAGTAATACAGTTCTTCCCTATAAAAATATCTTGTCTTCTATTGTATAATTCCTTGATCATATACATAGACTTCATTAGAATATATATATCTTTGTTTTTCCCTCTTTTTTGGTTTGTAATTCTTGGACATGCTTACTATTCTACAAACCCAAGGAAGGAGCTACAAGGATGACACTAGCAAGGATCAAGCGTCGTTTAAAAGGTATGCCACTTGTACCTCATTAAACTAGTTCATATGATAATGAAGTTTAAGGCGAAGTGTGCATTCTGTCTTGTTTTGTTCTAGTTTCCTGTGGAAGTTAGGGAGATCTGTTTTTGTCCTCACTTACTGATTAATCCGATAATAGAGCTTGAGGGAAAGGAGACACAGTACAATGGTGAGTTTTTGAATTTCCAATATTTTCATATGAAAATCCCTAAAAATTTTGACATGTAATTTTAGGGAATAAAAATGCTAGTGGATCCATATGTGCACAAAAATCCCCTCATGGGGATCCTATAAAATTTGATTCTCTAACTGATATTTTCAACTAAATTTATGTATTATGACTCCTATAACAAAAATGCATGATATATTGGCAATGTATCTTTTCCTTTGAATTGTCACTTAGGTTATATAGTATGTTAAACGTTAAACCATGTGCTATGAACATTGTAGTAGGTTATCTTGTATAGATATACCAATGAATTGAACCATTCAACTAGATTAGGATTAGTTCCCCTCTACATTTGTAGATACCCGAGAGTGATCATCATACAAACACATATTTGCAAAAAAACCCAAATATAAAATGTCAAGCACCATAGTTGGTAGATCATTGTTTGCATATTTCATTTTTACAGGCTATTGTTGTGTGTAGTGGAGAGTGGGTGAGAAGATATTTCTTGACCCTCACTTTAAATGTAATGTCCACTTTATGCAACAAAAAAAACAATATATTGAGTTTTCAAATATAAGAACACTAGATGATCCTATAGAAAAGAAACATGATAAAATTATGTTTTAAGTCCTTCCTCGTCCTCCACAACTAACCATACACCTCTCCCAAGTCCAAGTCCCATTAGCCAACATGTTCCTCTCCTTGAAAATATTCCCATAAGAGATAGAAGGAAAGAATGTCTAAAGACCCCATACCTCATTAAATAGTGGTTGTAAAGTAAAATTCCTTAAAATAAATTCTTCCTCATCCATTTTATTACCAATAGAGAGTCTCCAGAGACCTGTAAGTGTGCTACTCCATTTTCCAAAGCCAAAGTCAATACAAGTTTTAAATAGATGAGTTCTGAGAAGTTATTGGAACCATTTCCCATTCCAAATTTAAAATTTATACAATGAGAGTTTGATAGGTGAATTAACCCTCATGTTTCTCCCCCTCCATCAAAGAAAGCTCAAGACATTCTCTTGCCAATATGTTTTACCGCTATTTATCTTTGGATCTCAATTGCCTTGCTTTGAGTGAAGGAGATGATAATATTTAAACCTTGAATGAGATATTGAAAAGGAAGAGTATCCCTATCCTAAGAATTTTTTTCATTCCTATCCAACCATATTCCCCAAGTTATAATTAAAGGGAGAGCTCTTAATTTATTTGTGGTAGCATTTCCGCACCAATTTTTGAGGCCCTCCTTAATGGAATCTCTTGACCAAAACTTTCCCAAACCCGTGATACCCTCAACTTATAGCCAAACATATTTAGAAAAGGATCAATACATAATTAAATGGTAATTTGTTTCCTCACTTGCCTTGCATAAGCCACATCATCCAAGACCAAATATGTTCCTTTTCTTGAGTATTTCCCAAGGGAGTACCTTCTTTTTATAGGGGAAATCAAAAACTAGTCGGGCACGTACTCATGTGACATGTGGTCATGTTATCTGACTACTAACACTATAACCCCAAGCATGCATACTTGGCCCCTCACGCGACACACAAGGCTAGTTGAGGGTTTCGAACTAGTGACTTCACATAACAATGTTCCTTAACGATACACCCCATCACTGATTGTTCTACACCCCATGGGATCCTAGGAAAGTAATTTATTATTTAGTAAATGTCACATAAAAATTTTGAATTAGATAGGAATTTCAACCACCATACATTTTTCCACCACCATTGTGAAGGAGATTCATTCCCTCATGCAACCAAGGCCCTAAGCCTTCTCTAGGAGCATAATTCCTTATTGGATTCAAAGACCAGACCAATGTATCTTCCTTGTCCTTAATCCTTACAAAACTTGATGTGAGACTTCTAACATATCTATCCCAAGTATCAACATCTTCGTCCCGAAAAATAGGTCCCTCCAGGTAAGCCCACCTTGGTAAAAAATAGTATTTTTATTCAAGTTAGCTCTCCAGGAAAAATTATAAAATCCTCGAGACCCTAAAAAAATTATGATATGATGTGGAAGCATGTAATTTTAACCACTACCTATCCATGGGTCCATCCCTACTTGTAGCTTTGTTCTTCTACCAACACACCATACAAGCTAGTTTCCAACTGAGGGGAAGGCTAAAATCATTGCTTTCTAGATGATGGATACATTGATTAAATTATTGAAATAATTCCTTATCCAAACCTCCATTGAATCTAGATAATTTTTTTTTTCTCCTACTAACTGTTAGAATTAGGGAAAAATAGAAACAATAATGCCTTTTTAATTTTTTGTTCACTAGATCAACATACATGAGAAAAGAATTACACAGATCTAAAATAAATTCTGAGTATAAACAAAATTTCTGAGTGAAAATAAAAAACTCAAGCTTACCTCCTGATCTATGAAAGATGTACCTGTCACATGTGTGAATGTAAACCTTTAAAATATGCTCATAAAATTTTTAGGTTCATGGATCAAACCTCTAGGGTTTGATCTCTGTCATATGGACTTAGGGATGGTTTTTCCAAGGTATAGACCATCACAAGACAACTGTAGCAAGTACCCCACAAGAAGGGAAAACAAGGTATTGACCATAGCTGAGAAAACAATAGCAGGTACCCCACAAGAAGGGACAACAAAAACACCACAAAAGGGACAACAATATATCCAAAAGAAGGGACAACAAGATCTCCATAAAAAGGTACAACAAGATCTTCAAAAGAAGGGACAACAAGATCTCCAAAAAAGGGGACATCAATATCTCCACAAAAGGGACAAAAAGATCTTCACAAAAAGGGACAACAAGATCTCCACAAAAGGGACAACAAGATCTTCAAAAGAAGGGACAACAATATCTCCACAAAAATGGGGCAACAAGATCTCCACAAAAGGGACATCAAGATCTTCAAAAGAAGAGACAACAATATCTCCACAAAATGGGACAAAAAGATCTTCAAAAATAAAGGGATAGCAAGATCTCCACAAAAAGGGACAACAATATCTTCAAAACAAGGGACAACAAGATCTCCACAAAAGGGGACATCAATATCTCCACAAAAGGGACAACAAGATCTCCACAAAAAGGGACAACAAGATCTCCACAAAAGGGATAACAAGATCTTCAAAAGAAGGTACAACAAGATATCCAAAAAAAGGGGACAACAAGATCTTCACAAAAGGGACAACAAGATCTTCAAAATAAGGGACAACAAGATCTCCACAAAAAGGGACAACAAGATCTTCTGAAGAAAAGGGACAAAAATATCTCCACAAAAAGGGACAACGAGATATTCAAAAGAAGGGACAACAAGATCTCCATAAAAGGGGGCATMAAGATCTCCACAAAATGGACAACAAGATCTTCACAAAATGGGACAACAAGATCTCCACAAAAGGGACAACACGATCTTCAAAAGAAGGGACAACAAGATCTCCACAAAAGGGGACAACAAKATTTCCACAAAAGGGACAACAAGATATTCAAAAGAAGGGACATCAATATCTCCACAAAAAGGGACAACAAGATCTTAAAAAAAAAGGGGATAGCAAGATCTCCACAAAAAGGGAAAACAAGATCTTCAAAAGAAGGGACAACAAGATCTCCACAAAAGGGACAACAAGATCTTCACAAAAAGGGACAACAAGATCTCCACAAAAGGGACAACAATATCTTCAAAAAAAGGGACAACAAGATCTCCACAAAAAGGGACAACAAGATCTTAAAAAAAAGGGACAACAAGATCTCCACAAAATGGGACAACAAGATCTTCAAAAGAAGGGATGACAAGATATACACAAAAGGGGACATCAAGATCTCCACAAAATGGACAACAAGATCTTCACAAAAAGGGACAACAAGATCTCCACAAAAGGGACAACAATATCTTCAAAAGAAGGGACAACAAGATCTCCACAAAAAGGGGAAAACAAGATCTACACAAAAGGGACAACAAGATCTTCAAAAGAAGGGACAACATGATCTCCACAAAAGAGACCACAAGATCTTCAAAAGGGACAACAGGATCTCCACAAAAAGGGACAACAAGATCTAGGCCATTCTATAGGAAAGCCTTATTGAACTCTTAAAGTTGTTCAAGAGCATGTTTTGACATATCCATTGTCTGAAAGAAAATAAGAAGTAAATGAAGGTATAACACAAGTTCTGATAAGGCTAAGTATAGAATTGATTTTGGATTCAAGAATGGCCTAGATTGTAATATTTTTCATTCAACCTTTCTTAGAAGAGGAAGTTCAATGATTGGGTGCCTTTGAGGGTCACCAAGAACCTTTTTCATCTTAAATTCTTCCACAGGTTTCACAAATCTTACAATCTAGGCCATTCTATAAAAGAGAAGACTCACACCCCAATGCATACCAAGATAACAATGATGGGATGCCAAGTATGATATGAATCAAGTAAACAAGGACCCCAATAAGTTTCTTACATACAATAGAATCAAGTATATTCTCCAAGCAAAACATGGGTTCCTTGAATATTTGCTCGCTAACTTATCTTCTTATTTTTTCGAGTGTTCGTACCACAAACTTATATTCGCACGATAAATTATGTTCTTGTTTTAACAAGTGTAGGTACCACCAAATAGGTATCTGTCGGATCTATCTTCCTTGAGTGATGATTGAGATATACTCATAGAGGTTGAAAGTGAGACATGTTGTACTAGATCTACCGGTTCTAGATCAACTAGATCTAAAAAGTTAAGGAAAAGATTGCGTATACGCATACAATTTTTTATTGCCAATGGAGGGTCATGTAATTATGATGCTGAGAGCATAGGTGAAATTGAGTTTCCCTTGAGGTATAGACATCTAGTGCAACGATGGGTACCTAAGGAACTACCTGAAGTGGGCACAAATTTCTTCATTAGTGGGAGGATGTATCGCATTGATCCTTTGTCCTTACATGGATTGGGGTTATTTTCCATGGATGGCATAAAGGTCGGCTATGGCACTATAACTAAATTGATGGAGTATGTCAAAACATTATACAAATATAATCACTGGTTGATGTTGGTCTGATATACTCAAAGTATGCAGAGATACAAATTTGCCACATATTATATACAACTAGTAGATAACAATCAAAATAAATGGGCGACTATGTATATTGATGGAAGGCCAAAAGCTTCTGGAAACATTGCGGGATTTATAAATAGTACATGAATAGTGAAAACAACTAAGAAACCAAATTGCATATTTGAGGGACGCGAAAGAAATCATATATTTGTATGTGCAACAAAAACAATAGTTCCAGGTGAAGAGTTGCTGATCGATTACAACTTAAATCGAATAGATGGAGGGGGTGTGGATATGGGGGTAAATATCTTGCATACCATTCAACTCAACCTTTGATCAATCATTGTTATAATTTATCTCTACGATATTTCAATTTTTTACTGCATATATTTCATTTTTCATTATTTCTTTTATGATATTACCACAATATTTCATTTTTTTAATGTTACAATCACTTTCATAACTTTTGTGGATTAATTTATTGTGTCAACATTTGTCCAGGGTGACTATGGAAAATCACACGCTACATCTTTCCAGGGTGACTGTGGAAAGGTACCCACTGTGCATCAACAGGTAAATGTTAAATATAGCAACAACTTATGACTACAACTAAATTTCTGAAATTTCATTATTTATTTTTTAATATTACTGCAATATTTCATTTTTTTAATGTTACAGGTGAATTTCATAACTTTTGTTGATTGATTTATTGTGTTAACATCTTTCCAGGGTGACCATGGAAAGTCACACGCTACATCTATCCAGGGTTACCATGGAAAGGAACCCGATGTGCCTCAACATGTAAATGTTAAATATAGTAACAACTTATGACTACAATAACTAAATTTCTCAAATGTTAAAGTTCATCTCATTAATTTTATTCATTAATGTATTGTGGCATGGTCTCCGTGGGAAGTAACCCACTTGTAGTAGATCAAATAAGGCTGAAATTGGGATGTCACCAGTTGCACATCAACATCAGGTAACTGTTACTGCTTAATAATAACTAAATTTGATTACAATATCTAATTTTTTTTTATGTTAAAATTATTTTAATTTCATTTATTGTTTGAATTTTTTAGTCTGGTACAGTTGATTTGAATGATGAGGATCTTGAGGATGAAATATTTTATTCCACTAACCCAATAACAACTGTCTCGAAGACCTTGAAGAAGGAAAACATATTATATCTAGCTTTGTTTCGCAAAATACCCCTAACACATGAGGACAGGGAAAGAATTGCAGAGCTACAAAATCTAATAACTAATTTTGGGGTAAGTGGCATCTTCACATATTTTTATCAGCTATGACAATTTCATATCTTTTTTTTTGTTGTATATTTTTTATATGATCTGATAAAGTAAATTTTTCCGTTTGTAGGAGTTTTTAAACCCCGTGCCCCGGGAACCTGCTGAGCTTGCAACTGCTATAGGTAGCAGTGATGGTCCAATGAAACAAAAAAGTCGACAAAGCAAAGTAAAAATGAGGCTTTTTGACCCTCCCGAGTTTCCCCTCGAATCCATTGATGAACACACTGATGTTGACCAGAATGACATGACGGAGCATGATGATCTAGAGCATGGGACTCCACATGACTCCGGAGATGAACGTACTGTAGATGGAGAGGAAGCTATTCATGGAGAAACATGAATTAAAATCACTAGATCACTAGATCTCACCTTTTTGGTGGATGGCGCATGTGTTCCGATCAATATTCAAAAGATTGTAGGTATTTCTTTGGTTTTTTTTTAACATATTTTGAAGAATAACAACCAAGGCTTTGATGATCAAGAGACAAGAGTATATTGTGAAATCAGGGTTTTATGCAAAATGACACAAGGATTTAAGGTTAGCGAGGATGGTATAATTTTGACAAAAGACAAAACATTTTGACATAGTTAATTTTTGTCCTAACACAGGCTTCATCTGGGGATGATGTCCTCCCTGCAAGTCATCAAAAGACCGTAGACCACGTGCCTTCATCCTTCTTCTCCGGAATATGAAATCAAATCTGTCTCCGTCAACCTCTGAAACTTGTCACTATACCTGTGTATGCTCTGAAACCATTCTTGCAAACCAAATCTGCTCATAATCTTTGCAACTGAAAAGACTTTGCACTAGTGTCTCCATTGGGACATGGAGTCATTAATTCCTAATCTACTACACACTACAACCAACTGAAAACTAGACTCCACACCAATGCTTAGCTAGAAGGGACTTATTTTCTTAGTTCCAAACCGTGCCAACACAAAAGTTTGTAATTTATTCACTTCCACTGATTACATTTTAATAGAAATACACTTTTCTCGTCCAATCAATATCTTGCAAATATTTGAATTGTTATTCCATGGGAATATTTGTTATGAATGTTGATGGATTATGCTATTGAATGCGCTAATATTATATATTATCACCATATGCTTGCGTTTCTTAGTTGTTGAGGACACGTTGCAGGTGTATTTCTTTGAGTCAAGTGCTCAACAATGGACTTCATCGAACGTCTGGAAAAGGTAGGATCTTTATCTTGTCTCGTTAGCATATTTGTTTATATAGCATACCTAAGATTAGAGTTTATTTCTGTAGTCATTTTTGTCTGTTGTGGTTTACCCTTATCCATAGAGAGATTTTCGTCGTAACAGAATTGGTGACCATATTGGGGATAGAATATTCTTTTCAGGGTTTGGAGTGTTTTTCTCCTTTGATTGTTCTCGTTTATATTGAGTTTCTTGTCGTCTGACTGCTTAACATCCTCTTTTCATTCTAAGTATGAGTTTCTTAGCCTTCTCCTTAGCCTAGTTGTGTTTTAACACATATACGTGGGTTTTTATCTGACAGTCGCATACATATGCGTGATGTCCTTCTGCAAGAGGCATATATACATGGTTTTATCCTGAACAATCATGCACATCATCCTTTTTTGCTTAGTTTCTAGGTTTGATGTTTGCTAGGTAAGTTTTGATGGTTGGTGAGTCTTCTTGGGTCTCTGTTATGACTGTTAAGTGTCTGTGAAATGATAGGAAACCTTTCTTTAGTTGAATTTTTGGGTGGTGCCTTTCTCATCATCCTTTTCATTTGATTGTCCTTGGATCTTGGGCTGGTTGTTTTCTTCTTGATATCCTACTTGGTTTGTCTTTGTTTACATACAATATAATTTTTATATCAAGTTGTTGTTTAGTTCTTTCATTTTCATTCTTTTATATTGAAAATACAAGAATATTAGGCATTTTGCGTTGATGGAATTTGATCTTTTGGTTTTTTATCATTAATCTTAGTACATGTATAGAAAGATTGCATCTTATTTGGAATTGTAGAACTAAATTAAAAATTGCATTTGAAAATCTTATCATTTATTGGGAATTGAAGTTGGGACTTTGCATTTTATTCATATTCATTTATTTTACTTGTAAAGTCATAAAATCGTTAGTTTCACGACCACACCTTTTTTAAGTAAGCAAGGCCACTAAAAGAAACAATGATAATTTAAAATTGATTAGAAACAATTTTATTTTCTAGGGTGCACAAACTAGCTTAGGATTTAGAGCCTTGGAATAATATTTTGTGAGTAAACTTCTCCAAGGCTATTAATTCGACATATGTTTCTGACCAAAGGAGTGTTGGAATCCATTGTATAGTTGGTGATGTCAGGAGGCTCCGCTTACACCGGAGTTAAGCACGAGGTCACATGAGGTTGGTTGAGGGGATATCTCCCCAATACTTTCTTAGCGTCAAATATATTTCTAGGGATCTATTAGTATATGGGGATCTTGCTAGTACCTTTACCTCTGTGAGAGGCAGTTCTTTCGACGTTTCGATATTTGTTTCTCTGCCCATATGGTAGACCTAAATTACGACTATTCACCTGTGCATTGGTTATATCATGGTTGCTTAGTTTCTTGACATAGGTACCACATAAGTTACTTGCAGGAGTTATTCTGCAGGTACCCTAGGTCAGATAAGGGTCAGACAACACACAAACTTTATGGAGGATTACCTTTCCAGGGGGATCTAACCGACTAGTTGTTAAGCTCACGAGGGCCCTTATAACTGATTTTGATACCTCCAATATTTAGCAGGGAGTCTCAGGCCTCTCTTGGGCGAGGCATACCTACTATAGGGAGGGAGGACCCTTTCAACCACTTTATCTTGTTTGTGTGTATATTGGCTTTTTGTTTATTTTATTTTGATGTGCTCTTTGATTATTATTTGACCTTAGGATTTTGTATTGCACCGTGACTTTTCATTATCATGGATAGTGGAGTCCCTTTGGATACCTCATTTAACACTACCTCCCCCATGACATTTGCTCATTTCACGAGAATGAATCTGTCTGTGTTTCATAATGGTATGCAAAATTATGATACTCAGTCAATACCTTGGGTCTCTAATAATTTTTCTCATGGTATGCTAGACATGTCTTCACATTTTCCATCCTCTGTCTCATCTCCTTATGTGAATCCTAGTTTTGCATATGGGGGCATGATGCCTCCTTATTCTACCTTTTTGTTTGGTGGGAGTCATATCCCTCAACCAACTCTTATGGTAGGAGGTTGGAATATTCCTTCCTATGGATCCAATCCTAGCTTCAATTTTCTAGGAGAAAGTGCTCAAATGGGTGGTCATTCTACTTATTACACTCCATCCATCTATCCTTCTTCCACTATGTCGGTTCCTACGAACGATTTTCCCATGGAGGACCTTCGTCTGTCCTTTGGTGTTTCATCTGGGGGGAGTCATTTTTATAGTATGGTAAACCCCCTTCATCAAGTTCCTTTATCTGGGGGAAACATATATACTCACCTAAGTAACCCTTGTCATGTCGCTTTCTCTTTGCAAACAACTTCCTCGGTGATGATGCCCTTACAACCCTTTATGAATCAATATGGAGGAGGATACTATCTTGCTGAATAGGGTGATGGTGTATACTAGAACCCTTCCTGGYCTGCAATTTCTCAAAACCAGTCTTTCCTAGAACCTTKGTCTCAAATGCCATAACCAACYRCAGCCACCAGTCCAGTCACTGCAAGTCATACTGGCATTATATCACCAACCTATGCTATTCATGTTGGAGATTGGTCAACAAMCTCTACAATTCATGTTGAAGACATGCAACTAGCCACTRCAAGTCAAGCTGAGGGCATAACTCTAGTCACTGTTAGTCACACTACACATCATGTTGGGGATTCATTACCAACCTCTGCTAGTCCTATTGGAGATTCATCATCAACCTATGCTAGTCATGTTGAAGGTTTGTCACCAACCTCTACTAGTCATGTTGGGCATTCATCACCAATATCTGCAAGTCATGTTGGATATTTGATACTAGTCTCTGGAAGTCATGCTAGGAGCATTTCACTAGCCACTGCAAGACATGCTGGGGGCATTCATACCATTGATAATTCTAGACGTGTAAGATGTAAGCCCAAGTTCCTTTGTAGTATTTGCAAAGGATATCACCTTACTCATTTGTTCCCTGCCACTGTTGTGGTACAAGAAGCGTGGTCCTTTCCTCGGGGTCGTTCGAATTTTGAGTTGTATGTGGTTTCCCGACCTTCTTTGGTTGATATAGCGGTCATGTTGATGCAATATTCAACTGAAAACACTCCCATTTTGGGGGGTGATGCATCTCTTGACCTTGTTTTCTCGCATCCTCTTCAACCAACGACTGTATCGATGTAATCTTCGACCGACACCACTCCTATTTTTGGGGGTTATGTGTCACTTGACCTTGTTGTCTCACATCCTATTCAAACAATGGTTGAAGAAGTGGTCGTGCCAATGCAATCTTCAACCGATCCCACTCTTCTCTTGGAGAGTGACAATCCTGAGGAAGTGACATTGTTGATGAAATCTTTGGTCAATCACACTCTTCTTTTGTAGGGTGATGTGTCCTTCGACCATGTCCTTAGCATTTCTAGTATGGTACCTTCTAAACAAGGGAGCATTCTACTCTCTTCGAGCACGCTCCCTCCAAGTCCTAGGGTGGTTTCCTTTGATTGGAATGACCTTGTAGAGCCTCGAATTCCTTCTTCTACACCCTTCTAGATAAGAGGAATTATTCGATATATTGTAGATAAGGTAACCTCTGCAAGTATTTTATCCTCCTCGACTTGGAAATATTTGGGTTTTCCCAAGATTGTGTCAGCTATCTGTGAGTTTCTGAATTTAGATAGAAGTCCTGCACAGAAGCCTTGGCCTCCTGCATAATATGTTGCTTATAACAACATCCACGAGACTGATTTAAGCTCTTTTCACACTCTTTTAAAAAAAAGAGAAAAGATCGCCGAGTGAATTTGTCTCTTTCATACTCGTTAATTGTATTCGAAAGGTTGGGTGTCTGATTTAAGGTCTTTTCCGACTCTCTCAAAAAGCTAAATATTTTTGAGTGAACTTTTCTCTTTCATAGTCATAAATTGGATTTAAAAGGATGTCTATTTGGTGCAAGTTTACCCATTTTTCAAACCAAGTAGACTAAGATTACGAAAAAGGACATTTTTTGGCGGTAAGTTGTAATTGCATCTCATTCTCTTTCTTACAGTATTGAGCCTATTGTAGGTTCTCAATTTTGCATTATAATCCTATCACCTTAACAATTTTCATCATCAACCAAGTAGAGCCTTGTTTATATCCTTTTCATCTTGACACCTGAGTGTCCATATCCCGCATGCACCTCCTTGCATTGAGAATAGGTATGTTCCACCGCTGGATCTAGTTGCTTACCTGCGACACTCGTTTCCTCCTTTGTACCATAACATTCATTTGACTATGAAAAAATAAAAAAAGATGGACGAGAAAATAATATTATCTTATATTGGCAGTAGTCGTGTCACCTTTGAATAAAGCACACAATTTTTGAGTCCACTTGTCATCAAAATTTTGGGTTTAACATGATCTTAGGAAGTTGATCTCATTACATAGAGTTTACTCCCCTGATTGGTTACTCTTCCAATACCTATGGAGAGTTTGATTGATGTCTCCTACATATAAAAGTTTCATCATTGAGTCTATGATGCCAGAGTCTTCCATACCTCTCATGCTCTTGTTCAAAGGATGTCTATCAACCTGTTGTTGGGGCTCATAAATGTCATATTTTCATCCACCTTTCCCTTCATCATTCTTCACATTTCATTGCCCCATTAACCTTTCATGATATCTATTCATAAATATATTTGGGTTTCACCTTATTATTTTCTACTTTATTCATTTTAGTATTAAAAAGGAATTTGTGATTAAATATTATAAAATCAAAATGTTTTCATATATATCTCAAAAATGTGTGAGCTTTGTAATGTGTAGGAATATGTGAAGGATTAATTCAAAAGGACTTATTGAATACTTCCTACACGATTTCAATATTTGAGGAGATAATTCAAGCCCATTCCAAGGAGAAGATCATGGAGATTTGGTTGGCATATCTTATCCAAGATATATGAGAGATGTGTGTGAGGATTTGAAGGGATTATATTTTGTAATAATGGAAAATTGGTTGAGAGAAAAGTGGATCTGTAATTATGACATGGTTATCTTATCTTCAAGGCTTCATGTATAAAAGAGAGTGCTCTCTTTTCATGGGGAGTAATTAGGATAAGAAAGAGAGTAGTCATTAGGATTTGAAAGAAAGGGATTCTTAGCTTTGATTCATAGTTTTGGTTTTCATGCTTTCATTACTCTGTTATGAAGATTGATTTGATTATTGTAATGTAAGATTGCTTCATTGGTGTGAGATCACATATGTTGTTGTGTCATTCAACTCTTCAGATGTTGTATTTGATTTTCCTTCATGTAGTTCTCCATTCCTAGATTAATTTCATTTACACAATTTCATTTCAGTCATAGGTTGTAGCAATTCAATTCCAAGTCGTGTGTTTCAATTTAATGCATTAGATTAATGATTCGATTTCAGTTATAGCTTAAACATTAGATTAGATTAGTCCCACTTCAATCCTGCATATACTTTGCGTGTGCTTCATAATTTTATGAACCTCAGATTGACAAATTAGAGAGTTGGGAAAGTAATACAATGCAATTAATTCAACATTAGTTCGGCCCAATGTAATGACTGTCGTTCCATTGTTACAATTGTTGTTCCCTTTACAAGAAGTGTCTTTCATTTGAATAGAACAATTTTCGTTCCCTTTACGATTGTTGTTCCTTTACAGGTGTTGCATCTCTGGAGGACGAGGTATTGAAAACGAAAGGTAAGAACCTATGTAGGAAACAAGTAAAATGCTTGTGCTAACACCTACCTTCGGCTGATGCATAGAGGTTGTTTTTAGGACATATTTAGAGCCCAACACCTGTGTCAGCCATTCCTTAGAACTATTGACTTTGTAGGTCATCCATACCCTCAGTATGTCTTAAAATTACATGAAGCTATAGTCAAATTATGCACCCTCGTCCTAATTTCATCATTGGTAGGTAACCTTGAACCCAACAGTCGACATTTCATCATTGGTCATTTAATCGATGGTTTCCCTTGTGTTCGATGGAAACAAATCTATTCAAGAATTGGGATTCATACAATGTATTGGATTCCATTAGCCTTATTGGTGGTTTCCTCACCTTTGTCAGCATTTTTCCTTATTGGTTGTTATTCAAAGCATCTTTTTTGTGTACCTCTTGCATCTGGTACACGCGAAAGACGCACAGGGTTGTTGGTTCATGAAAATGTTCTTCATCCTATTTCCTCCAAATCATCAAGCTCTTGCTTTGTACCTTATGCTAAATGATGAGATATGCCTTAATGATCTCATTTCAGTGGGTCTCTTTCCATCGACTTAAACCCATCTATTCTGGAAATGAGACCTAGACTCCTATGAGTACCTAGAGGCTTGCAGTCATTAGTGGCAGGTTCTCTCGCCATCGATAGTTGGGAATACATCAATATATCCTGATCGATGGATTCTTCCAATGTTTGAGCCTGACCCATTTATTCACAATTGTAAGAATGTACTCGGTGCCTTGATACCTAATTTCATTATCGATAGGTTGTCTTACGTTTCTTAACGATATACCTTAATGACCGATAATCAAATGAAGTCTCATTGTGTTCGACCTCAACTCCTTTATTCGCACGATGTAAACTTTCACCTTTGGAGGATCGTGTAGAAGACTTGAAGACATTAGTTCATAGTCACAATTTTCTTGAGCTGTTGCTATCTTTCATTGGACTAGTACCTATGTGACTTCAATGATCATGGGAGATCATATTGTACGCCCATTGTATACAGATATCTTCAAAATTGATTTTGAGACTGGTTCTACTGGGCCATGTTTGTGACTATGATATCCTTTGGCATTTAGCCACCGTTGTATTTCCTATTCATGGCCATGAAAAATTGTTTGGTATATTTTCACATGGATCTACAGTATAATTCAAATTGGCAACCATGTGTGAAAAGTCAGTATAGATTGTAATATTCTCATGAGCAACTAGTTCTTTAAGTTGGTTCTCCATTACTCCACTTTTGGGTATTATAATGTATTTCAGCCATTGTAGATACTCCTTTGACCTCACACATTAGGGGGCATCTGTTATAGCAATCTTTTCCTCACCCTATGCAAATCTACTCAGAAGGCCTTTTTTCCATTTCCCTATGCAGACTTGAAGTCCCCTTTTGCAAATACCAGAGCTGAAAACAATATTTTTCCACATATAAATGCCCTAAATATTATATAGCGTGTGAATACGAAGGTTGCACCATTACAACTTGCATACATTAGGTTTTGTGTCAAGAATTAAAAAATGGTGTCGGGTTTCCATGTCCCATCACGAGATCCATGATACTTGACCTTCCATATACTGGAAATGTTCTGACTCGACCCTTTAGTTCCACTTGAAGGCTATAAATGGGACAAATCCGAGCTATGGAGAGAGGAGAAGAATTGAAATTTGAGAGAAAAGTTACTTTGGAGAAATTATTCACTTCATATTGAGTCTGCATCCCTTTATCCTTTTAAGTTTGAACACATTGTTCATCCCACAAGCTCTTCTCTACATGATTGAGAACCTCATTGTCTCTCTTATATGAGATTTCCTTTGGTGGAGGATTGAAGTGGTGGAGGCCCAGCTGGAAGAGACTTAGTTTCTCAGTTATGAACTGTGATGACACAGAACTTTGTAATTTATTCACTTCTGCTGATTACATTTTAATAGAAATACTCTTTTTTCATCCAATCAATATCTTGCAAATATTTGAATTAATATTCCATATGCATATTTGTTATGAATATTGATGGATTATGCTATTGAATGTGATAACATTATATATTATCACCATATGCTTGTGTTTCTTGGTTGTTGAGGACAAGTTACAGGTGTATTGGTTTGCGTCAAGTGCTCAATGATGGACTTCATCGAGCGTCTGGATGAGGTAGGCTCTTTATCTTGTCTCGTTAGCATATTTTTTTATATAGCATACCTGAGATTAGAGTTTATTTATGCAGTCATTTCTGTCTGTTGTTTTTTACCCCTAGCCATAGAGATATTTACCTCGTAACATGGATCATAGAAATGAAAATAGGTAAAAATTTTGGAGTTAGCCCATACCTTGTCCTGCTGTTCAAAATTAAAAGGCTCCTTTCCTCCACTGTTGATTTGTTGTTTTTCCGGCTCAAGAATATCACATTGAGGCTCACTAATTTCTTGTATTTGTTGCTCAACAGTTGGTGAAGAAAATGGCATAATCACTTTCTCTTGTAACTGGTGTTTATCTCCTTCACTGTCTGCCCAAGAATTTGTTTTATAATCATCATATACATGATCACTCATTTCATAATGTTGTTGATAAATTTATTGTTGAACAACACCTTCTGAAGAAAATGATATAATTTGTTGCTCATTAATTTCAAGATCATTTTCATCATATTCATCAAACAAATGAGAAATCTTGTAAGATTCAATGCATATTGAAAAATTAATCTTCTCATCATTGTATGGATACTGATCATATACAGACTGCTCATAAATTTTTTCTCAACCTTGAATTTCAGAAATCTCTGTTTCATGATGCTCTGACAATAATAAATGAATATTGACAACCTGATATTCATAAGAATTTATAACAAAAATTACATATGAGACCATTTCAATTGCATTGGAAGTAATTCATATACATGATCACTTGTTTCATAATGTTGTTGATAAATTTATTGTTGAACAACACCTTTTGAAGAAAATGATATAATTTGTTGCTCATTAATTTCAAGATCACTTTCATCATATTCATCAAACAAATGAGGAATCTTGTAAGATTCAATGCATATTGAAAAATGAATCTTCTCATCATTGTCTAGATACTGATCATATACAGACTGCTCATAATTTTTTTCTCAACCTTGACTTTCAGAAATCTCTTTTTCATGATGCTATGACAATAATAAATGAATATTGACAACCTGATATTCATAAGAATTTATAACAAAAATTACATATGAGACAATTTCAATTGCATTGGAAGTAATTCGATCATCAATATTATCATCACCATCACCTTGAAAATCTTCCTGAAATGAATTTTGTGTTGGATTAATGAGAGGGGGGGGGGGGTGAATCAATAATACAAAATTATACAATTTATTAATTATTTAAACCACAATGTATATTCCTTTAACTTATTAAACCATGTTCATTTGTTTATCATCAATATATTATTGTATCATAAACATTAACATCCATCAGTGCATAATAAACAATAACAAACACATCCACATAATGCATAGTACACCAATATTTACGCAAAAACCTAATGTGGGAGAAAACCATAGAATGATTTTCTTATATGTCAAGAATTACATTCAAGGAAACACCAAATTCCAATTCTCCAACTCCAACTGGAAGGAGGCTCCAACCCCCTAGTTTCTCAGGCTCCAACCTAAAGGAATCTCCAACTCCCTAATTCTCTATCTCTAACAAGAAGGAGGCTACAACCCCCTGGGTTCTCCAGCTACAACCATAAGGTGGGTACAACCACCTAGTTCTCAAGCTTCAACCTGAAATAAGCTTCAACTCCCTGATTCTATGGCACTAACCGAATGGAGGCTATAACCCCCTTTCCTTACTCCATCCAACTGCCCTGAAATATAAGTGTCAAATGATGAAATAACTGCGACACTGTCCCTGTGAGACATACCAATGTAAACCTGTACCAATTTGTGCCAACAACCTACAACCAACTTGTACCAATAACATGTAGTTAACATGTAATCAACCTGTACCAATAACCTGTGCCAACATATACCAACAACCTGTACCAATAATCTCCTCAATAGATCAGATCTGATAACATAGATCTCATACCCAATATCACCAAAATATCACTCAAAACATGTGCATCTATGTCTCTCTAGTCATGTGCCATACATGTGCATACAATCATAATCATGTGTAATAATGTAACAACTTAAGGCTGAGCCCCCGCTGAATTGTAATTATGTTTATAGGATGGTGAGCCAAGTGTTTGTAAGTTGGAAGACTTATGTGTTTATTAGGTCGGAGAGCCCATATGCTAAGGCCACTGAGCCTAATTTTGTATATGTAAAGAATCACATAATTAATAAAATTACATCACTGCGTGTAGACCGACCATGAAGAAAGAGTTAGGGGGGACTACGATCCACTAGGTAGGGAAAGGGAAGGGGCTAAGTGTCTAGGAATAGGGGCTAATCTAGAGGGCTTACCTCTAAAGGAATAATATTATATTATTATTTCCTAGAGGATAAGGTTTGAAATAACCTATGTTGTCCTAAGTTCCCGAGGAAAGGGAATGAGTGTTAAGTGGAGCTCATGCAACTTCAGGAAGACATGTGTCAACATGGGCACATGCAGTTTTTAGGTGGGAAAGTCAGCTCATTGGGGGTTCCCTCACCATTCTCGTGATGGTATCCACTCTGGAAGTTGACCATACTCTCCACTGATTCATGCACTGAGATAGGTAGAGCCTTGACATAACCATCCATTTCCCCCATTCTCGATCTCTGCAAATTCTAAAACCCGCTGATCTGAAAATAGGGGGATGACTTTTTATGCTATGCAAGCACCCTCTATTTCATTAAAATAAAATTTACAGGACCTTGCTCAATGTGTTAAAATATGCAAGATAGATTATGTGCCAAGTTTATACATCTTCTTTTAAATGTTCATGTGTGAGGAATTTTCCCTTTAAATGGTTAAATATGTGTTTTAAATAAATACACAAAAAACATGACTTGCACAAAATAAGCCATCAAACTCACAACAATAACAAGATGATAAAGGAGTTCACCCCTCTTTGGGCTACATCTCTTTGAGCCTCCATCAATGGACTTGGCTCTTTGGGATTAATTTGTCAAAAATTCTTTTACAAGCTTCTGCTCAACTCCAATGGAAATACTAACTGTACCATTGGGTTCAAAATACATAAAAACCCAAAAAATGACTAATAGAACTCTAAAAACGGATCATGGCTCATCCGGGCATGACCTCTTCTACATGTGGCCTTGAGCTTCCTTGAGATTACTTGTGGAAAAAACACCTGTAAAATTCCTCAAATGGATCTGAAACCTATCCCAATGTGTTCATAGCATAACAATTAGCCAAAAATGACTATTCAATCACAAAAAACAGACTTTGGCTCATCTGAGCATGACCTCAATCAATGAGGGCTTCAAGCTCCCTGCAGCTCTCTGAAACTTCAATGGTGAAAAACCTGCAAAAAAAGTCTTCAAATTCCTTTGAAAACAATGCCAATGGATTCAAAACGTCCAAAAACCCCTAGCTGGGCTTTTTCGGCACCTCATTTGGCCAAAAAATGAAGAAGATAGGCCTCCTGCCATTTTCTTCCTTCAAGCTTGCTGTCTCTAGTTCGCTAAAACACACCTCTGTGTGGCCAACCTAGCTCATGCGCTCCAAATCATGCTAAAACCTAGCACCGGTGCGTAACCAAAAAATGGGTGAAACTATAGGATGGTTAGGGAATGCCCAGCCCCTAACCGCCTAGACCGTGGTCATAAGGGTCACCATGTGACCTCGCACAAATACAAAAAGGGCTAACCTTTAAAACCAATGAAAATGCACCAAGTGTCGGGCGAATGGTTATGGTCGTTATAAAGCTCCTGTGCACAAAGAGACAGGGTCATATTGCACAGGTTATGCAACCGGGGCTGGGGCTCCGTTTGAAATGTGAATTCGCGTGCGTTCTCCATGTGACAAAGGGTCATATGGTAAACAATACAACCACGGGCTGGGGCTAAGCCCCAGCCCGATCCCCTGCGCCAACCATAAAAAAATCAAATTTTAATATATACAAAATCATATATATATAAATAATCAAAGTGTGGTACGTTGGCAGTGCGAACATTGCAAAGGCTATGGTGTGTATTGGAGGTTCGGGGTTCAATCCCCATGGACCCCATAAACTTTTAAAACCAACAACCATTACCAATAACAGGGTGCCACATGGCAGCCCACGACTGGGCCACGTGGCACCAAACCACTTGCCATGATAATTCCACGTGTGCACCAATGATTCGTCCAAACTGCCAACTCAGCACACGCCACATGTTGTACGACCTTGCCAATTCAACCCTGCCATGTGTCGTACGGATCTACCACAACATCGTACAGACATGCCACGTCAACATCCATACAGACTGTACAATCAACACATTTGTTTTTGCCTGTTTGACGATTCAAATAGATCGCGATATCTCACTCATTCAATGTTTGTTTGAACCCAAACAAGTTGCATTGGGTTCGTAACGACGAGGGCTACACACCCGTTCGTTTTGAGGCAATTCCAAGAACATTGATTTTTGAGCTAAATTTTGACCCCTGGTCCAAATTCTAATCACCCACACACTTGTGTTATGAAGCTAATCGTTTTTCCTGTGAAACACAACACGACTGCGTAGTGTCTGAGCCATATCACACTTTATCATTTGCTATTGTTACCCACATTTTCTATGAACTGGTGTGTCTTGCTATCATTACCAGAGCCCATATCCAATTTGTACTGTGGAGGTTAGCCGCTGGACTTAGGAGTTGGATAGAAGAGGTAGGTTGTCAGGCTTGTGAGAAACTCTCTCCAGGTGAGAGAGTGTGTTGAGGAAGTGAGTTCTCCTGGAGGGTGTTCTGTAGTAGCTACATTAATCTGAGACTTACGGTCTAGCCTATTGTTGAAGCCTTAGAAGGGAGATGGACAACCGATGGACTTGTGATAGTGAAGGTGTACATTCCTAGGGTGGGAAAAATGTGTGGGGAATGAGGGTCTGTGGGTTGTGGGCATAAGTGGCTCCTAGGATAAAATCCTTCCTATTGATCTGCGTGACTTTACTGTTGTCCTAGCCAAGCCTAGGAATCCCTTTCCTAGTGGAGTTTAGTCCCAACTCGAGGGTGACTCACTGTTGAGCATGATGAGCAGTGTGGTCTAAGGCTGGGAGGTTCATGGAAGGTCTCCACAGAATTTGTGTTCTTCAAGTAAAAGATAAGTACCATTTCCAAGTTTGGTTACATGTTGTGTATTTATATATGCTGTTATATTTATGGGTTTTGTCTATGATTAATGCATGCATTCTTTTACTGTTATTTCTGCATTATGTTGTGTGATAACAAAACACAAATCATCTATTAA
Organism: Picea glauca; assembly: GCA_000966675.3. NCBI lineage: Eukaryota > Viridiplantae > Streptophyta > Pinopsida > Pinales > Pinaceae > Picea > Picea glauca. Next base: position 96,569 of record JZKD02S0526988.1, on the reverse strand, counting down.
AAAAACTGGTATGTGATATTGTCGCTTCTGCAAGAATATATGTATGTACAAAATGTTTATGTCTGGTTAAAATTCTATTAGATATGTATATAAATATATGAGAGCATAAAAACAAAGATACAGTTGTTTAGGTAGTGTTACCCAACAGAGGTTTGAGGTCCGGGGACGTCACAAATAAACCCTCACATGGACTAGACATCAAATCCTTATTGATATTTAGCCTCAAACTAAAACAAAAACTTCAACAACGCATCACAACGAAAACACCAATATCCATATGACAAATACCAACAACAAAATACCAATTGTATCCCTCAACAAATATGATATATGCAACAATATTGAACAACCAATACCATCTCAAGAGTTAAACCATATCTCAAATAAGATGTGCCATATCTCTCATAAATAGAATCCAACCATGTTGTTGTCGCGGTTCTGCTGCAGTGATTCTGCTGCCGTGGTTCTACTGTCGCGATTTTGTTGCCGTGATTTTTCTGCTGCGATTTTTCTACCGCACTTTTTCTACCGCAATTTTTCTGCCACACTTTTTATGCCACAATTTTTCTTCCGCGATTTTTCTGCCACACTTTTTCTAATGCACTTTTTCTGCTGTGATTTTTCTACCGCAAATTTGATCTATCAATAATACTTGCCAAATAACCTTTCATAAATGATATCCAATGAAGTTCAATAGAGACAAATGAGACATGCATGTCCTTTCCTTTATACTCTTCATGTCTTACTCTAGAAGTTTTCTGGAAACAACTTAAACCCTTTCTCCATCTTCTAGGGTTAACCCATTAACCCACTTTTGTCCATTTAACCACTTTTTTCCACTTTGACTATTCAACCTTTGTCCACTTAACTTAACCAATTTACCACAAATAGTAAGTTTTCCACTTTTAGTTGCAACTAAATTTATTATTTAATTAATTTCTTTGCAACCACTTTGACTTATCCATAAATAGTAAAATCACTTCGTGTTGCAACCACTTTGACTTATCCATAAATAGTAAAATCACTTCATGTTGCAACCACTTTACTATTTAAATAATTTCTCTTTGCAACCACTATGACTACTTTATTATTTAAATAATTTCTCTTTACTCACAACTTCTTGTTGCAACTAACTTTTCTATAATCAGTCAATTCATAACTTATTTACCCTTAACTAACTTCTTGTTGCAACAACTTTATTATTTAATTTATTTATTGGTCAACCACTTTGACTATTCAATCTTCTCATCACAACTACTTTACCATAATTACCAAACTTACAACTTTTCATTGCAACTAATTTATTTTTAATTATTTTCTTAATGCAACAACTATACCCATGATTGACTCCTAGTTTCACCCACTTTGACTAGTCAACTTCTTCTAGGAGTTTCTAGAATAATTTGACTTATTTGACCTTCTATAGGCTTCTAGATAATTCACGAGGGTTCTCTAACTTCACAAGGCCATAACTCTCTAACCGTGAGGAGTTATGTGAAATTCCATATATCACCGGAAATGGAATGAAATGTAATATCCATCTAGAATATTCTTACCTACATATACATTGATTTTCATTGCATTATTACTCAACCAAACTTGGGTTCCTTACCCATACCTCTAGAGCTACCAGAATGTGCTACTAGACATACTCAAAGGTTAACATCAATCTGTAAGGGTTGACATCAATCTACATCATCACTCTCCAAGGGTTGACATCAATGAAAACCAACTGTCCAACCATACATCAATCTAGACCAATTGTTTGACACTCTCCCCCTTTGACAATGATGATAACACCAACATTGATGGAAACACTTAGTCATGAAAACACTTATGCTCATACTCCTCATCAATGTTTCTATTTCTCCCCCTTTGAGATCAATGGAAAAGGGTGTCTCTCCTTGGGGTTGCTCCTCCTGTCTGTATTGTCCTTTAGGGCTTCTCCCCCTGACTTCATACCTTTGATTACTTTCTCTCTCCCTTTGACAAGGATTAACTCCCCATGTCGATATGATATTGTACCTTCTATAACCAATTGTGGTTAAGAAAATAACTACCCCTATGGGTATGACTCCCCCTATTTTCTTTACAAGATGTCGTGTAGTCACTGTGAACAATATGCTATCACTGCAATCTGCTTCTGCTGAGGATGTTACTACTCTACTATAACACTGATCAACTGCTCAACAATACTGCATCGAGAATACCATGATCCACTATCTTATGATGATCCTTGGACCTATCCATGCATCAACCTTTACCTCAACCTATTGAATTTATTTTCCATTGGTTCTTCCTTGAGAAATTAACTGAGATATATAAAAATCATTCAAGATTAAGAATTCAAAATTTAAGCATTCAAATGATCATCCAACATTCTCTGAACCAATCTCTGAATCAATCTCTGAACCACCCTTTGAACCAATATATGAATCCATCTGTGTCCATACTGTCCAAAACTCTGCTACTCAATTATCCACTATGATGACCCATTTGTCTCAGCTACTGCATAGACTCCCCCTGTCTAATATTCATATTACCTGGTAGTCTCCAATCATAATAAATCAGAACAATACATGATATAATGCAATGCAATCTTCTTCTTTGTCTGTGAATACATATTCCTTTTCATACTCTTCCTGAATTTTGTCATCATCTTGAGTTTTGACATCTTCTTCATATTCTACTTTAATTCCGACACTTTCCTCTTTTCTTGTAAATTCATCATGATCTTGTGCTACTTCAAATCCCGAAAGTATGATTCCTTGGATTCGTTATTCATTTACTTGCTCCTCTTGTTTTTCACTTCTTCTCCAAACCTTCTTGTGTCTCTCATCAATATTTTCTTTCATGGGAGGCCTTATCATGCTTATGAAATTTCGAGCTATGTGTCCATATTTGTGGCATTTGTAACATTCAATATTTTGTGGGTCTACATAAGCATTTCTTTCCTGATTATTTATTTCATAAGCCCTGCAATCTGGAACCTTATGTCAAAAATCAGTACAATAAAAACAATGACCATAAAACGAATTTAAATACCTGGGAGTACATGATTTTCCTTGTGGTGTAGTCCTTCTATAATTCTACCTTGGCTTATAAATATCTTCCCTTTGGTGGTTTCTTTCATAATGATTGAATATTCCGTGTTGCTTGATTGTAGAGTGTCTTCTGTATTCATTTATTTCTTATTCATGTTGACCATGATTCCTTCATTTGAGAACTTCAACATAACTCTTTTGTTCTGTTTCTTTCATCATGGAGCTTGAACCTTTCTCAGTCTGCATTTGGTTGTATCCTAGTATAGACCTATCATAGTATGGATTTTGATTGTTGATGATCTGATCCAATGTCTTGGTGCTATCTTGATGCATGTCTTTCTTCTAAAGATCTTTTCTTAGAGTGATTTCTTATGCTTCCAAGATTTCAATCATCTTCTCCTTATCTTCTAGTTGACTTCTGAGTATTTCTTCAATCCTTCTATCCTTTTCTACTTGGACTTTCAACTTTCTAATTACCTAGTTGACTTCCTCTGGGTTGAGATTCTGAGTTCTGTTTAGTTCTTTCCTAAGTAACTTTTATTTATTTATTTATTTCCTTAGTTATTTTAAGGCACTAATTAATTATGCTTTGAGATTGAATTTTCCTTTTTCTTCTGAACTCTCAAAGTTTCTTTTTTTACTTTCCTTAGACATAAATAGTACCTTTCTGAATCACTGTCGGTTTCATCATCTTCACTAGTTGAGTAACTATATTTTCTTGAGTATAGATTTTTGTTGAAGGCTTTCTTTTTGTTTTTCCAGTTTCCCTTTTGATATATGTTTTCTTTCTTGGGCTCTTCCTCTTCATCAATATATGAATTTCTGGCATAAGGACAATTATTTGAAAAATAACAAATTTTACGACAATCAAAACATTTCAACGGAAGCTTACCTTTATATTTACATGTTCCCTTTTGAAACTTTCATACGAAGTTTTCCATTTCTTCATCTTCTTTTGAATCATCGCTGCAACTACATTATGACTTTGGCTTTTGTTTGCTCTTTTTCTTTGTCTTATTGGATGCTTTGAATGTTGGTTCCTTTGTAACTAAATTTTCCTATTCTGTTCTCATTTCATAGGCTGTTAATATTCCATTTAGCTCATCCATGCTTATTGAATCCAGATATGTTCTTTCTTCTAGTGCTGAGATCTTATGATAAAATCTCATTGGAATAAATATTAGTACTTTTTGTACAATTATAGATTTATCAACTTCTTCTCCTAATCCTTTAATTGCATTCATTGTTTCATCAACTTGTAAAAAGTAAGCTGCAATATTCTCATCTTCCTTCATCTTCAGCTGTTCAAATTGGCCTCTGTAAGTTTGAATCTTTGATTCCTTAACTTTGGCATCTCGTTCATAAACATTCTAAAGTTTTTCCCATATCTCCTTTGCAGAGTCACAATGCATAACTTTGACATATACTAAATCAACCAGACCATTCAGGATGGAATTTTTGGATTTCAAATTATTTTCTTCAAGTTGGTTTCCATTTTTTTCTATTGGAGGAATGGTTGTTACTTTGTCTCCATATACCACTAATCTCCAAACATCAAATCCCTGTTCTTATACATATGTTTTCATCCTTCTGCTCCAGAATGCATAGTTCTGTCCATCAAACTGTCATATTCCATTATTATACATACCAATTCTCTCCATGATCTACCTTCCAATTGTTAAATTGTTTCCCGAAGGAACCTTTCTCTGATACCAACTGTCTAATTACTGAGAGGGGGGTGAATGAGTAATGAGAAATTATACCATTTGTTAATCCTTTAAACCACACTGTATATTCCTTTAACATATTTAACAGTGTTCATTTGTTTATCATCACTATATTATTGTATCATAAATATTAACATCCAATAGTGCATAATAAACAATAACAAACACACCCACTCAATGCATAATACACCAATATTTATGTGGAAACCCAATGCAGGAGAAAACCATAGAATGATTTTCTCATATGTCAAGAATTACATCCACGGAAGCACCAAATTCCAATTCTCTAGCTCCAACTAGAAGGAGGCTCAGACCCCCTAGTCTCTCAGGGTCCAACCTGAACAAAGCTCCATATCCCTAATTCTATGACTCCAACTAGAAGGAGTCTACAACCCCCTAGGTTCTCTGGCTACAACCAAAAGGTGGCTACAAACACCTAGTTCTCAGGATCCAACCTGAAGGAACATCTAGCTCCCTCATTCTCTGGAACCAACAGGAAGGAGGCTAAAACCCCCTTTCCTTTCCCCATCCAACCACCCTGAAATATAAGTGTCAAATGATGAAAACATTGCCACACTGTCCTTATGAGATATACCATTGTAAACATGTACCAATCTGTTCCAACAACCTGGAACCAACCTGTACCAATAACCCATAGTTAACCTGTATCAATAACCTGTAATCAACATGTACCAATAACTTGTACCGATAATATCCTTGATAGATAAGATCTAATAACATATATCTCATACCCAATATCACCAGAATATCACTCAAATCATGTGCATCTATGTCTCTCTATTCCTTTTCCATACATGTGCATACAATTATAATCATGTGTAATAAACCCTCACATGGACTAGACAACAAACCCTTACTGATATGCAACCTCAAACTAAACCAACAACTTTAGAAACACATCACAACCAAAATACCAATATCCATATGCCAAATACCAACAAAAAAATACCAACTATATCCCTCAACAAATTTGATATATGCAACAATATTGAACAACCAATACAATCTCAAGAGATAAACCCTAACTCATAGAACATACCTCAAACAAGATGTGCCATATCTCTCATAAATAGACTCCAAAAATTTTGTTGTCGCGGTTCTGTTGCTGTGATTCTGTTGTCACAGTTCGACTGCTGCGATTTTTCTACTGCACTTTTTCTGCCGTCAATTGTCTGTCGTACGTTTTCTGCACTTTTTCTACCGCAATTTTTCTTCCGCACTCTTTTTGTCATGAGTTTTCTGCCGCAAATTTGATCTATCAATAATAAATTCCAAATAACCTTTCACAAATGCTATTCAATGAAGTTCAATATAGACAATTGAGAGAGGCTTGTCATTTCCTTTATACTCTTGATGCCTTCCTCTAGAAGTTTCCTTGAAACAACTTTACCCCTTTCTCCATCTTCTAGGGTTAACTCGTTAACTCACTTTTGTCCACTTAACCACTCTATCCACTTTGATTATTCAACCTTTGTCCATTTCACTTAACCACTTTACCACAAATAGTAAGTTCTCCACTTTTAGTTGCAACCACTTTATTATTTAATTAATTTCTTTTCCGACCACTTTGACTTATCCATAAATAGTAAACTCCTTGTTTCAACCACTTTATTATTTAAATAATTTCTCTTTGCGACCACTTTATTATTTAAATAATTTCTCTTTGAAACCACTTTGACTACTTTATTATTTAAATAATTTCTCTTTACTCACAACTTCTTGTTGCAACTAAATTTTCTATAATTAGTCATTTCATAACTTATTTCCCCTTAACTAACTTCTTTTTGGAACCACTTTATTATTTAATTTATTTCTTGGTCAACCACTTTGACTATTCAATCTTCTCATCGCAACTACTTTACCATAATTACCAAACTCACAACTTCTTGTTGCAACCAATTTATTTTTAATTATTTTCTTAATGCAACAACTATACCCATGATTAACTCCTAGTTTCACCCACTTTGACTCGTCAACTTATTCTAGGATTTTCTAGAATAATTTGACTTCTTTGACCTTCTAGGGGCTTCTAGATAACTCATGAGGGTTATCCAACTTCACAAGGCCATAACTCTCTAACTGTGATGAGTTATGTGGCATTCCATATGTCACCGGAAACAGAATGACATGTAATATCCATATAGAATAGTATTACCTACATATACATTGATCTTCATTAAATTATTCCTCAACCAAAATTGGGTTCTTTATCCATACCTCTAGATTTATCAGAATGTGATACTAGAAATACTCAAAGGTTGACATCAGTCTCTAAGGGTTGACATCAATCTACAACATCACTCTCCAAGAGTTGACATCAATGAGAACCAACTATCCAACTGTCCATCAATATACACCAATTTTCTGAAAATATCCCCCTTTGACATTGATGACAACACTAGCATTGATGGAAACACTTAGTCATGACAAAAATCATGCTCATACTCCTCATCAATGTTTCTATCTCTCACACTTTGACATAAATGCAAAAGGGTATATCTCCTTGGGGATTCTCCTCTTGTTTGTACTATCCTTTGGGTTTGCTCCCCCTTCCTTCATACCTCTAATTACTTGATATCTACCTTTGAAAATGATTAACTCCTCCTGTCGATATGATACTCTACTTGCTATAACCAATCATGATTAAGAAAATAACTCCCCCTGTGGGTATGACTCCCTCTATCTTCTCTGCAATATGCCATGTAATCACTGTGAACAATATGCTATCACTGCAATTTTATTCTGCTACAGATGGTGTTGCTCTACCAAAACAATGATCAACTGCTCAACACTACTGCATCAAGAATACCATGATATACTATTCCTATGATGATCCTTGGACCTATCCATGCATCATGCATGCATCAACCTTTACCTCAACCTATTGTAGTTATTGTCCATTGGTGCATCCTTGAGTAATCAACTGACATATATAAAAAAAATTCAAGATTAAGCATTCAAATAATCATCCAACATTCTCTGAACCAATATCTGAATCAATCTATGAACCACTCTCTGAACCAATCTATGAATCCATCTTTGTCCATACTCTCCAAAACTTTGCTACTCAATTGTCCACAATGCTGACCCATCTGTCTCAGATACTGCATAGACTCCCCTTGTATAATATTCATATTACCTGGGAGTCTCCAAGTTAAATGACTCAGAACATTACATGATCTGATGCATTGTAATCTTCTTCTTCGTCTGTGAATACATCTTTCTTTCCATCCTCTTCTTTAATTCTGACATCATCCCAAATTTTTACATCTTCTTCGTCTTCTACTTCAATTTCAACACTTTCCTCTTTTCTTGTAAATTCATCATGATATTGTGCTACTGCAAATCTTGAAAGTACAATTCCTTGGACCTTTTCTTCATTTACCTGCTCCTCTTATTTTTCACTTCTTCTCCAAACCTTCTTGTGTCTCTCAACAATATTTTCTTTCATGGAATGCCTTATCATTCTTCTGCAATTTCAACCTATGTGTCCATATTTGTTGCATTTGTAACATTCAATATTTTGTGGGGCCACATAAGCATTTCTTGCCTGATTATTTCTCTCATAAGCCGTGCAATCTGGAACCTTATGTCCAAAATTAGTACAATAAAAATAATGACCATAAAATAAATTTACATACCTGGGAGTAAATGATTTTCCTTTTGGTGTAGTCCTTCTGTAATTCTTCCTTGGCTTATAAAAATATTATATTTGGTTGTTTCTTTCATAATGATTGAAGCCTCCTTGTTTCTTGAATGTAGAGGGTCTTCTGTATTCATTTCTTTCTGATTCAAGTTGACAATGATTCATTCCTTTGAGAGCTTCTACATAACTCTTTTGTTCTGTTTCTTTCGTCATGGAGATTGAACCTTTCTCAGTATGCATTTGGTTGTATCCTAGTCCAGACTTGTCATAGTATGGCCTTTGATTGTTGATGATATTATCCAATGTCTTGGTACTATCTTGCTGCATGTCCTTCTTCTGAAGATATTTTCTTAGAGGAATTGCTTCTACTTCCAACCTTTCAATCATCTTCTCCTTCTATGCTAGCTGACTTATGAGTATTTCTTCAATTCTTCTTTCCTCTTCTACCGAGATTTTGAAATTTCTACTTATCTGGTTGACTTCCTCTGAGTTTAGATTTTGAGTTTTGTTTAGTTCTTTCTTGAATAAATTATTTTTATTTCTTTCTTTCCTTAGTTATTCTAAGGAAATAATTAATTTTTCTCTGAGATCGACTTTGACTTCTTCTTCTGAACTGTTGGAGTTTCTTTTTTTTACTTTATTTATCCATAAATAGTACCTTTTCTAATTCACTATCAGTTTCATCATCTTCACTAGATGAGGAACTGTCTTTTCTTGAAGGATTTCATTTTGTTTTTCCAGTTTCCCTTTTGATATATCTTTTCTTTATTGGGCTCTTCCTCTTCATCACTATCTGAATTTCTGTCATAAGGACACTTATTTACAAAATGACCCATTTTACCGCAATTAAAACATTTCAACAAAGCTTACCTTTATATTTACTTGTTCCCTTTTGAAAATTTCTTACGAAGTTTTCCATTTCTTCATCTTATTTTGAATCATCGCTAAAGCTACATTCTGACTTTGGATTTTGATTTCTTTTTTTCTTTGTCTTCTTGGATGCTTTGAATGTTTCTTTCTTTGTAATTTTATTTTCCTATTTTGTTCTCATTTCAAATGCTATGAATATTCCATGTAGCTCATCCATGCTTATCGAATCCAAATCTATTATTTCTTGTAGTGCTGAGATCTTAGGATCAAATCTCATTGGAAGAGATATCAATACTTTTTTAACAATTATAGATTCATCAACTTCTTCTCCTAGTCCTTTAATTGCATTCACTATTTCATCATATCATAAAAAGTAAGCTACAATATTTTCATTTTCCTTCATCTTCAGTTGTTAAAATCGGCCTCTGTAATTTTGAAGCTTTGTTGCCTTAAATTTGGTGTCTCCTTCTTAAAAATTATAAAGTTTGTCCCATATCTCCTTTGCAGAGTCACAATGCATTACTTTGACATATACTGAATCAACCAGACCATTCAATATCACATTTTTGGCTTTCAAATTATTTTCTTCAAGTTTCTTTCCATTTTTATCTGTTGGAAGAATGATTGGTGCTTTGTATCCATCTACCACTGATTTCCAAACATCAATTCCATGTGCTTTTACATATGTTTTCATCCTTCTGCTCTAGAATGCATAGTTTTGTCCGTCAAACTATGGTATTCCATTTTTATACATGCCATTCCTCTCCATGATCTACCTTCCAGTGGTTAAACTATTTCCTAAAACAACCTTTCTCTGATACCAGTTATTGGATTACTAAGAGGGCGAGTGAACAAGAAATGAGAAATTATACCATTTATTAATCATTTAAACCATAATGTATATTCCTTTAACTTATCCAACCATGTTCATCTATTTTTCATCGATATATTATTGTATCATAAAAATTAACATACATCAATGAATAATAAACAATAACAAACACATCCACACAATGCATAGTACACCAGTATTTACATGGAAACACAATGCGACATAAAACCACATAATGTTTTTTTTATATGTCAATAATTACATTCAAGGAAGCATCAACTTCCAATTTTCCAGCTCCAAACCCATAGTTTCTCAAGATCCTACCTAAAGGAAGCTCCAACTCCCTATTTATCTGGATCCAACCAAAAGGAGGCTACAACCCCCTGGGTTCTCCAGCTACAACTAGAAGGTGGCTACAACCACCTAGTTATCAGGCTCCAACCTGAAGGAAGCTCCAACTACTTGAGTCTCCAGAACCAACTGGAAGAAGGCTAGAACCCCCTTTCCTTGCCCCTTCCAACCAACCTGAAACATAAGTGTCAAATAATGAAACCACTGCCAGACTATCCCTGTGAGATATACCACTGTAAAACTGTACCAATCTATGCCAACAACTTGTACCAACCTGTACCAATAACCTGTAGTTAACCTGTACCAATAAATTGTAATCAACCTATACCAATAAACGGTAATCAACCTATACAAACATATACCAACAACCTGTACCAACATATACCAACAACCTATGCCAATAATTTCCTGAATAGATTAGATCTGATAACATATATTTCATACCCAATATCACCAGAATATCACTCAAACCATGTGCACCTATGTCTCTCTATTCACGTTCCATACATTTCCATACAATCATAATCATGTGTAATAAACCCTCACATGGACTAGACATCAAACCCTCACTGATATGTAGCCTCAAACTAAACCAACAACTTTAGCAACACATCACAACCAAAAGACCAATATCCATATGCCAAATACCAACAAAAAAATACCAACTGTATCCCTCAACAAATCTGATATATGCAACAATAATGAACAACCAATACCATCTCAAGAGATCAACCCTAGCTCACAAAACATACCTCAAACAAGACGTGCCATATCTCTCATAAATAGACTCCAACCATGTTGATGCCGCAGTTCTGATGCAATGATTTTTCTTCCTCAATTATGCTATTGTGATTTTGTTTCCGTGATTTTTCTACCGCACTTCCTTTGCTTCATTTTTTCAGCCACAATTTTTCTGCAACGATTTTTCTACCACACTTTTTCTGACACACTTTTTCTTCCACGATTTTTCTGTCGCACTTTTTCTGCCGTGATTTTTCTACCGCACGTTTTTTGCCACAAATTTGATATATCAATAATACCTACCAAACAACCTTTCACAAATGATATTAAATGAAGTTGAATAGAGACAAATGAAAGAGGTTTGTCCTTTCCTTTATACTCTTCATGTCTTCCTCTATAAGTTTCCTTGAAACAACTTTACCACTTTCTCCATCTTCTAGGGTTAACCCATTAACCCACTTTGTCCACTTTTACTATTCAACCTTTGTCCACTTAAATTAACCAATTTACCACAAATAGTAAGTTCTCAACTTTTAGTTGCAACTAACCTTATTATTTAATTAATTTCTTTTGCAATCATTTTGACTTATCCATAAATGGTAAACTCACTTCTTGTTGCAACYACTTTATTATTTAAATAATTTCTCTTTGCAACCACTTTGACTACTTTATTATTTAAATAATTTCTCTTTACTCACAASTTCTTGTTGCAACTAAATTTTCTATAATTAGTCAATTCATAACTTAGTTTTCCTTAACTAACTTCTTGTTGCAACCACTTTATTATTTAATTTATTTGTTGGTCAACCACTTTGACTATTCAATCTGCTCATGACAACTACTTTACCATAATTACCAAACTCACAACTTCTTGTTGCAACTAATTTATTTTTAATTATTTTCTTAATGCAACAAATATACCCATGATTAACTCATGGTTTTGCCCACTTTGACTAGTTGACTTCTTCTAGGATTTTCTAGAATAATTTAACTTCGTTGACCTTCTAGGGGCTTCTAGATAACTCATAAGGTTTCTACAACTTCACAAGGCTATAACTCTCTAACTGTGAGGAATTATTCCTCAACCAAACTTGGGTTCCTTATCCATACCACTAGAGATACCGAAATGTGCTACCAAACATATTCAAATGTTGAAATCAATCTCTAAGGGTTGACATCAATCTACAACATCACTCTCAAAGGGTTGACAACAATGACAACCGTCTCTAGACCAACTATCTAACAATCTCCCCCTTTGACATTGATGGAAACACCAACATTTATGGAAACACTTAGTCATGACAACACTCATGCTCATACTCATCAATGTTTCTATATCTCCCCCTTTGACATCGATGACAAAGGCTATCTCTTCTTGGGGCTACTCCTCCTATCTATGTTGTCCTTTGGGGTTGATCCCCTTGTCTTCATACCTCTTATTACTTTCTCTCTCCCTTTGACAAGGATTAACTCCCCATGTCGATCTGATATTGTACCTTCTATAACCAATCATGGTTAAGAAAATGAATCCTCCTGTGGGTATCACTCCCCCTATCTTCTCTGCAAGATGTCATGTAATCACTGTGAAAAATACGCTATCACGAACCCAAGTTTGGTTGAGGAATAATGTAATGAAGATCAATGTATATTTAGGTAAGACTATTCTATATGGATATTACATGTCATTCAATTTATAATAGTCTTACCTACATATACATTGATCTTCATTACATTATTCCTCAACCAAACTTGGGTTCCTTACCCATACTTCTAGAGCTACCAGAATGTGCTACCAAACATACTCAAAGGTTGACATCAATATCTAAGGGTTGACATCACTCTAAAACATCACTCTCCAAGGGTTGACATCAATGACAACCAACTATCCAACTGTCCATCAATCTAGACCAAATGTATAACATTTTGAATAGCATGTAATTCATTACGTTTAAGAGAAAGTAATGCATTAGAATACTGATAAGTCTCTTGGATAATAATTTCCTTCAAGAAGGTCAAAATAACAAAATGATCATGGTCAAAACCATATTTTCAAAAGCTAATGGTATATGGTCTTCAATAAGAAATTAGCTTTCACGAGAATCTAGATCAACCATTTCTTCATCTTCTTGAATACTTTCTGTCATTTTTTCTACCTCTTCATGAAGATTTTCTTGATCTTCTTTAAGGGAATCTTCCTGCTCTAGAATTTTTTCTTGTTCTATGAATTCTTTATTGCAACAATCTTCAAAAAGGAGTTCTGTTGAATAAATTCTCTTGCAATGTTTATCAAAAGCTGTATGAAATTATTTCAATGAGGAAATACTGGAAGGAGATAGAGATTTGTACCATTGTCTTTCATCACCTCCCAATGAAAACATGAACAACTTCATTAATACGTCCTCATGATGTATATCTAGTTGATCCATACATTGATGAAACTCCAATAGATGTTGAGCAAGATTATCTTCTGCATTTTCATTAAAAATTGGAAAATATTCATTCCATTCATCTACATGAGGAATTTGATTTGGATAACTAGAAATACTTGAAAACTTAAAATGTGAACACCTCATAGTGTTTTGAGCAATGGAAGAACTTTCCATTTGAATACTAGTGGAGTCACCAATGACATCGAATCATCGTGGAATCGCTAGGTGAATGATTACAACCAGCTTGATGCCTATTTCTTGCTCACCACCAAGAAATAGATCTAAGCTCTGTCAAACACCCAGGGAAGATGGAAACCTTCAAACCCATCCCCGACAACGATGCCAAAAAATGTTGTCCTATAAATATATGAGACGCTAGGCCCTAGACCATGTAGATATTTCGACCAAAACCATCTACAACAATCAGAATACTATTGTTGTCTCATTACAACCCAAGGACATACAAGTAATGCATAAATTAAATTACAATCCCAAATATGTTTATAATGCACCATTTGTGACGAAAATTGAGAATGAATGTACAAGTTATGAAAGAACTGTCCATGATATATTCAAAACCTGGTGGAGAAATTAAAATAAATTCAAAGTGGATAATCATGCCATATAATCTAAAACCTCTTGTGATTCACACATTATGTATGTTTCTATGATTCTTTGTAGAATGTTCGAAAATAAATTCCCTACACATTTCACTATAGAGTAGGTTCCTATAATTCATGAAGTAGCAGAGGGTTTTCACTTTTGATTGGGGAAAGTTGTTGTCAGATAATATGGTCAAATAAATATAGGGTTATACAACCCATAAATATAAAGGATAGCATGCTCCCTTTTATATGTCTACATATATTATGGATGCAATAAGTTTCATAACCCCATTTTCTCTAATGAATTGGAGTTGTACCCTAATTGTCACTGAGCCAATACATATTTATCATTCTAAATTATGGGAGGAAAATGCAAAGGATTTTTTTATGAGATTTTTCGCAACGTTGTTATTCCAATCCATGAAGCCATTTATGGTCATCCTCGTCCTAGAATTTTTGAACAAATAATGGTGAATCTGGGTGCTATTGTAGACTCGTACATTGAAGAAAGTTTTTCTTATATCATAGTTTTTGGTTGTTTTGCATCTCCACATGCTTTGCCCATATTTCTACCAGATAGACTTGTTTTTAGAGAGGTATCCTATCATATATTTTTTGTAGGTATCACCAAATAATTGAAGGATGCACAGAAAAGAGTTTGGCCAGCTTATCATATACATGTTGGTGTATTTTCATTATCATATTTTGGACATGCTAAGGTTGAATATTCAACCTTAGATGATATTACATTATCTACCATTGAATTCAAGAAGCATGATCCACATAGAGTGGTAGAAAATCATTTGGCCCAATTTAACATGAATAAATACTTCCATGAAGATTCACCTTATGATGAAGTTTTTAGAGGAGCCATATCATATGATGAACTTATATCTAGGTTTCAGAGTCTTCCTGAAGAGGAATAATCAGGCTTTCTCAGTTTCCAAAAGCACAAAAGGAGTGGTTTGCCCAAGAACTTGCAAGTACAACAAATTTTTAATCCAACTTCACAGGTGACACCATCATCAAATCTCAAGCAACATGACTTTCCTGAGGTCAAGACCAAAGAATTTGAAAAAATGTCAGAGATATTGTCCAAAAACACAACATTTACATGGATAGCCATACCACATAAAACCAATGAAGAATCATTAGCATTGTTTGAATCTTTCATGAAACGTGGTCATAGTTTTCCTCAATTATTTTCAAACATTGAAACTTCTGTGAAAGATGTCACAGTTCAAGGGGAATATACTGCACTTGCAATTCCCATCCCATCTTTAAATCCCCTAGGAACAATTTTTTATTTTCCTGGTTCAAAGGTAATAAATGTAGATGATACGACACCTATTGAACCATAAGAGATTCCTTCATTGGATTTATTCTTCAACAAGAAAAGGAAATCCATCATACGAAGATAATTTCAACAAAAATGAGGAATAGTTACTAAAAGGAAAAGAATGGTACATGATTGATAGGGACATAGTGACCCTGAATTCACAAAGAAAGTAGCAAATTCACTGGGGGAATTTGCAATAGCCAACTTATGGTCAGTAGATAAATTGAGAGAGCAACTTGAACAGAAGAATATTTTGATTGANTGCTTGAGATCTCCATTGTTTCATCAAGCTATTGTGGGTCATCTTCATGCAAGTTTGAAGCAAGTGTGTGTGTTGGAGCAAAGGGTCACTAAAAGGGAACCTTGCAACATCAAGGCGGTTTGGTTGTATCTTCCACTTTTAATTAATATAATGCAGTGGCATTCTTCTTTCCCATAAAAAAATTCTCATTTTATTACATGACTCCTTGATCACATGTATAGGTTTTCATTGAACATACTATTGTTTCTTTCACTTTGGTTGATTCATGTTTCATTGTAGGATCAATAGAACAAGAGCATCAGAGTGAAGAAGGGACAACAAAGACATAAGGAAGCGATATTCAAAGGTATGTCACTCATCTCTTCTTTGATAGTAAATTCAATGATTAAACTTAGGGAAAGCGCCATGTCCTATCTTGTTTTGTTCTAGATCTAGGTGGATCTAGGGAGATCATTTTATGTCTGCATTCACCGATTTATCCAATAACAGTATGGAATGGTAAGAAACCTTCTCTCACACATATCAAGGTATTTGGCTGTGATGCATATGTTCATGTTCCAAAGGAAAACAAGAGTAAGCTAGATAAGAAGGATAAAAAGTGTATCTTTATTGGATATAAATATGGTCTCAAAGGTTATAATCTTTGGAACCTAGAAAATAATAAGGTAGTGTATAGCCGAGATGTGGTATTTAGAGAAATGAAGGATGTTGTTAAATAGGAAGTCATACCAAGTAAGGAAGAACCATAGAAAATAGAGTTTGATTTAAAGGATGATGAGTTTGATTTAAAGGAGGATGATTTCCATTCAAATTTTTCTTTGTCTATTACTGATGATGATCCTAGAATTGTCAGGGAGGCAGTGGATTTAGAGGATGGAAATCTATGGAAAAGGGCCATCGATGAATAAATGGTATCTTTGGATAAGAATGAGCCTTGGGATCTAGTGGAGTTTCCGATTGGAAGAAATCCCATTGGAAACAAATGGGTATTTAAAAATAAGTTGAATGCATAAGGAAAAGTGGAGAAATACAAAGGTTAGTTAGTGGAAAAGGGTTATTCCCAGGTTGAGGGAATTGATTTTGGTGATATTTTTTTCTCCTGTTTCCAAGTTAACCTCTATAAGATTTTTGTTATCTGTTGTTGTTTCATTTGATTTTGAAGTAGAACATATGGATGTGAAGACAACATTCCAACATGGGGATTTGGAAGAAGAAAACTATATGAATCAACCAGAAGGTTATGTTGTGAAGGGAAAGAAGGAGTTGGTGTTGGCAACGAAAGTCACTCCTGGATTGCAGAAGGAGAAGAGCCTGACGCCCATTAGTTTATGTCACATTCTGTTTATAAAGAGGTGATCGAATGGAAGTAAACTCGAAACAATATCATTTTGACTCAAAAAACTGGGATGGAACAACAGTGACACATGAGGTCTTGACCTAACTTAAGCCAGTAATAATGATAGTGGTGAGTAAGTGAAGGGAAGAGAGGGGGAATAAAGTCTGCTCTCAACATCCAGTCTTCCAGAAGTCTTCACAAAAGAGGAAAAGTCTCGGATATGAGATCCTCTTAGAGCTAAATAAACTTCAAAATGAACCTAAGAAGATTGAAGAACTGATAAAATCAAACCTACACAATATAGCAATGCAACACCCGACTAGATCATTCATTCCCGGGATCTCATATTCAGAGGGAAAAAGGAAAAGAAGAAGTTGGCTACCATTAAACAAGAAGTCTCAAATGTTCTTCTATAACTAGAGAACCAGAGGCTGGATTAAAGATTTACAATTGGGAGATGTGCTCTACCATCGATGGATTACAAAATGGAAAAATTGCTTACATATACTCAAAGAAAAACAACAATAGCGAAACTGAGACACTGTATTAAAAACATTGCATCTGCATGTCTACTGGAAATCTGCACATGCAGTCTCTGAATGATCGTGCACTTATGACAGATGCAATCAAACTCCTGACAGTCTTGCGGATGAACCGACGTGATTTTAATTCATTGTCAGACTGTCCATTTATGGCA
>JZKD02S0526988.1:39341-70182 GCA_000966675.3 Picea glauca | reverse complement strand
CCAGGTCATTGGGTTAGGGTTTTGGATGTTGTTGGCTCCTATATTTATATTGTATTGTAAACAATGTATCACTATGAATGAATATAGAATATGTTGGTTTTCCCAGTTTGGGTTTTCAGGGAAAAAATATATGTGTAATTTTTGTATTTGCCATTGTATCTTTTCTGTTCTTTTACTGAATTTTTTTTTACAGTAAATATTGTACAAGGTTAAAATCTACAATAAATACTTCTCTTTCCTCTCCTTACTATTTGGTTAATTACGTAAATCCCATTCATAACAAATATGAGGGATAATTCCCACGAATTGAAAGATAGGCTCATTATTGATTGAGAATATTGGAGAGACGATGAAGAGGAGATATGTAACACCATTTTAATTGGGTATGTGATCATCACTGGTACCAAAATGAGATAATAATCATAAGAAAATAAATAAAGGTAGGATTATTATTGTGGAATAGAAGAAGCAAGAGTCTGGTCTTGACAGAGAAATTCATGTGAAGTATCTTCCGTCCATCAGAGCTAATGTGAACTTTTGATACATATTTCACCTCTAACTTTAGTCTTACCAACAAATAAAGTTATCTTTCTTATTCAATCACATTAGTCTTTATAGAAATTCTAAACTTAGCTAATGCTATAAAATCAAAGCATACTCTTTAAACAAGTCTAGCAAAGATTTTATACATTTCTTGATTTTAATTGAAAAAGTATGTCCAGACTAATCCTAGAAAATTTATATTTGATATTAGATTATATTTGATTATTTTTCTCACGGTTCATCCCTAAAAAGAAAAAATTATTCCCTAATATAATTTACCTATAGGTGAAGGTATACTTATAATTCAAAGAAAACTAATTTCAGAGTATTCTTAAAACTATAGATAGACCAATTCTACATCAGATAAAAAACAAATGTCACCTCTTGTATCGTAGATACAATTGATTTCTCCCACTTCAAAGTAATAAAATCAAAGACAGATGGTGAAAGGAAATTCAAAAATTTATTTCCCCCATCTTTTACAAATAAAGATGATGAAAGGAAATTCATACAATGATTTCCCTCATCTCAACTAAATGAAATCTTGTTTTTGAAGTGGTGAAAGGAAATTCAATTTGGGAGATATAGATAACTTCACTGGGGTATCGAACATGCCTGCAGGAAGTGATGAAATATCGATGACATCTGTGAGGCTGTCTTACATATATGTATAATATACTCTATTATTTAGTTCTTTTTCAAAGTTACTTATATCCTGACCCAACTAGGATTCCTTAATGAAACACACGTTGTATCTTTATAACCTTAAGAGAAAAAAGAGTTAGTTAAAGTATGATATTATAGTTAGATTTACTTTGATTGCCATAGATAATTCTTGAATAAATATAAAGAAAGAAAATTCTTATTAGCCTAACTTGAGATTGATCACTAAGTGTGCTTTAAATTTCTAAATATGGTTATTTTTATTACTTCTATATACGATTAAACTTCTAAAAGAAAGAAAAAATTTAGATGAATAAAAAGAAATAATGAGTCCATTTACCCAATAAAATCACATGGTCTATTGTTCTTTCATGCCTCACAGGGAGCCACAATCCCCATATGGAGCCTATGTTAGAACATAGATAAGATTTTCAAATGAAAATCCAAATTTCAATTTTTTTTTTGTCTTTTACAAATAAAGTTTTATCTTTAGAAGTATCATTTCATAAACTAATAAAATTTTCATTATGTTTTGACATGGTGGATCAAGCATCAAGCATTAAACCTGACACTTAACAAAATCAATGGTTCATGCGACTTCGGAGATTCAAAATCATGAAATGCTTAATCAATGGTATAACTCCTATTTGAAGTTTCACTTCTAGACTTTGTGCTTCAATGCTCCGAGCTCAAATGTCTAAAGGTCCTATAAACCATGAAGTCGCGAAGCTCTAGAGTCCTGGAGCTTTGAATTTCCATAATTTGTTTAGCAATGTACTTAGCTGACGTATCCTATGCCACCTAACATTCTTACACATGGTGACACATGGCACTCATTTTTGGTATTATTGGATATGTAATTTGTACCATTCAGGGTGACATGTGTCACTCATGTTCTCATGATATGTCATCAGAGGTGATATCATCCTTCAACATCACTTTAGAGATTGTCCTTGGGAAGATCAAATTATCAACAAATATAAGAAGTGTCAGAGTGTCAAGTATTAAAGCATTGGATATTAAAGGGTAAAACATGATTTATTTGGTGTATTTGATAGTAAGTAATCACTTCACAACTTTGGACTTTGGGATAAATTAAATACTTCTAATGAAAACTCTCGAATTCATGAATCTCTAGAGTCCCGAAGTTCTGAAGAATTTAAATTTAAAGAGAACAAAGGAAGTTTAATGACCCCATCGTTACAACTACATGCAACGCAATGCAAAATTTTTTTTTTTTAATTTTATTTTATTTAAGAAGGATGACAACAACGACAACAGTTAAACAACACAACTTGATGACGAAAACAACACATGCAGATCAAACAATAGACACCAATGACTCAACATATTATCACATCATGAAACTTGATGAAACATGCTATAATCAATAGAAAGATAAAACGACTACCCACCTGACACAAGAAAGACAATGTTTGCAAGATAAAGGACAATATCAACAACCCGACACATTGGCTTTGATGACTAGTAACTAGTAACCTCTACGGCGCGCAACCAATCACATTAAGTCTTTACAAAAACAAGTACCAACATCAATTACAATGAACAATATGCCCACATAGGGAAGCACAAGACTCCAGCCAGGTTATCATTCACATCTATCCATCAGGGTGCGCAATGATCCCCTCATCAGGAATCATGTCATCACAAGGCGATAGGCATGACAATAACCATATCACAACACAACCTATCTAGACCAATAACCCAAGAAAATCCAATGCACTAGGATACCAAACTAACTGTCAGAACAAAGGAAGACTATATCCAAGCACCCAATCGACAAGTCAACAATACGCAAGGGAAATATGACTACTACAAAAGCATACATCACATTAAATTCCCGGCGCAACAAATTGTAAGGAAAACATACCTCAATTAAAGGACGCGATTAATCATCTATGAATTATTCCCTTTTGGTATCAACAATGAAATCACTATTTAACATTAATATCACTGTCCGTTAATGTTCGATGTCAACAATCCACATTTCTTCCTATCAATAGATCTATGTCTAACAATGGTAACACACTCTAACTGTAAAAATCTATGTCTAATAATAGATAGCCATCTAGCATTGATATCGCTGTCTAACAATTATATTTCTATCTATTAATAATAGTTGTCTATTAAATACATGATATCGCTAAGTTAAATATATTATATTGCTGTCATTAAATATATGATATAGAAGAATTAAGATATGATATTGTTTTCATTTAAATATATGAAATCGCAAAGTTCAATATATGATATTGCTGTCATTTAAATATATGAAATCATAGAGTTAAATATATGATATTGTTGTCATTTAAATATATGAAATCGTAGAGTTTAAATATAAGATATAATGCTGAGTTAAATAACAACAAGGATCTATAACTAATGCACAATAACATCCATAACCAAAATAGGCTATCTAACAACAAAAATTGTTGCATGGCCATGGCATCACTGTCCAACAATACTATGTTGTCTTAAATCTATACAATTATAGAAACATTGTCCACAATCAAAATCTAACCAATAAAATTGTTGCCTAGAAATATCGTTGTGTGAATACATGTAAGGGCGAATCTAAAACTCTACCAAAAATTGGATCTCTGCCCAACAAAAATTGTTGTGTGAATACAATTAGAAGTGAATTCAAAACTCTACCAAAAATTGGATCTATGCCCTACAAAATCGTTGTGTGAATACATTTAAAGGAGAATTTAAAACTCTACCAAACAAATGGATCTCTACCCAACAAATTTGTCATGTGAATACAGTAAGGGAGAATTTAAAACTCTACCAAAAAAATGGTTCTCTTCCCAGCAAAGTCATGGTGTGAATATAGTAAGAGTGAATTTAAAACTCTACCCAAAGAAATGGAAACTATTGACTATGTATGTTGTCTAGTGTTGATACACTGTCTATCAATTATGATAATGAAATCATAGTCAATATATTAATGAAATCGCAGTCAATAATGATAATGAAATCGCAGTCAATACTGATAATGAAATCACAGTCAATATGTTAATGAAATCACAGTCAATATATTAATGAAATCACAGTCAATAATGATAATGAAATCACAGTCAATATATTAATGAAATCATAGTCAATATATTAATGAAATCACAGTCAATAATGATAATGAAATTGTAGTCAATACTGATAATGAAATCATAGTCAATATATTAATGAAATCACAGTCAATATCTTAATGAAATCGCAGTCAATAATGATAATGAAATCATAGTCAATATATTAATGAAATCACAGTCAATAATGTAAATAGAAGTCAAAATACCATACCAAGCACTGGGATTCATCATTAAAATCGAAGATATGATACCAAGCAAGTGTTGGGATTTATCAATAAAATTGTAGAGATTATACCAATCGAGCGCTGGGTAATATGCCAAGAAATCATAGAGATAATAAAAAAAAAATGTAGAGACTATTCGATCAGAGATGAATCAAACAAAATAAGGTGCAAGACTAATCACCCGACAATGGATCAATAAAAAAAACACAGATACTCATTCACAAGAAGGCGCAAATATTAGAGATTAATCATAAAAGAAAAACACAGAGATAAGTATGGGTTGATAACTAGGCGAAATTTATCCTTCACTTATTATCCATGCACATGAAAGAAGGGCATTTGAATCTATAAGTCTTTAAACAACGAAGTGACGACCGTTGATTCGGCTCTTGGCCAACTGCTCAGACATAGACTAATAAATTAAGGATAAGGGAAATAAGATAAAAACACATTTTCTTCTTCTTATTAATCAATAAAAACAAATGCAGAGAAGTCATTGCAATCAAAGGTTGGGTCGTCATGGGAAATCAATTCAGAATACAACGATCAAGGGGATTACAAATACCACAGGAAAGAAGGTGCAAGAAATCTCATGGAAATGAAATCTTCAATCGAGCACAGAAAAATAACATGTGTAACTTAAATTTCATTTCAAGTAACAACTTTAACAGATGTACCTTAGGAAAATGCGAATGCTCCGAAGTTGCTGTCCCACGCGCGCTTCATCCAGCTCCCGCTTGCCAACCGATGTGACCTCACCGATACCTCCCATCCAATGCTAGGGGTACTCTTCTCCCCCCTGATCCCACCGAGCTGCAAAGGGTCCACACACACAATACCAGAGAATACTAGCACCCAACTCACCTCACAAGGTCGAGCTACCAATCGTTACCCGAGCTGGGTATCCCAACTCCCATTAGAGAAAATTCAGTCAAGATAAAATTACAGCAGCGTAACGTTATGCAAAACGATGAGGTCCATACTCCTCCTCCTCCATCCTTTTTATAGAGTTTTCAAGTAATTAGTTTCCCAAATTCTCATTAAATTCGTTTTTCATTTTATTAATTTCGAAAAACTTCACCCATACAGATGTCGCCCGATCCCCTAGCTGCACCAGAAGATCAATTTTATTAATTAATTAAATATTCCTATTTCCCTCACCCACCTAAATAATTCCTAAAACCGCTCCTCGGTGTCCCAAAATTCCCTTACACTTCTTAAATGACTTACGTCTTACTTAATTCCTAGTTGATTTCATAATTATAAAGTTTCAAAGGAAAGATTCCTTACTAAGTTAGACATTCAACTTTTTCCTTACATTTCCCCTTTTCTTTAAGTTTCCCTTTTTCTTTAAGTTTCCTATTTCTTTTGATTTTCCCCCTTTTCCCTTTTTAACTAAAAATCAATTTAGCAAGTTAGATAAAACAACCCTTTTACCCTTTTTCCATTTTAATTAAAAATTAATTTAGCAAGTGTAGATAAAACAACCATTTACCCTCTTTTCTTTTTAACTAAAAATTAATTTAGCAAATGTAGATAAAAACAACCCTTTTATGCGTTTTTAAAAATTAAACCTCCATTATAATTTTGACTTTAATAAATGAGTTTGAATTTATTACCCCCATTCTTGTTACATGTTTTTTTTTTTTTTGACCACATGTTCTACTAAGACCTAGGTTTTAAATTCACTAGGCTCGGCAACATTTTTAAGGAAAAATTATTTTTAACTTTACTTGACACATCATTCATTTTAAGGATGACTAGGTTTATTCAGTTACCAATTAAAATCACGATGTGCCCTTCAGGACTCACTATGTGCTCCAAGGGGGCCACTCGCCTCTTTCCTTTTTCCTTGCATGAGGTTCCCTTCAAGACGCACTACGTGCTCCAAGGGTGCCACTCCTCTCTTTCTATTTTCTTTGCGTGATGTGCCCTTCAAGACACACTACATGCTCCAAAGGTTCCACTTGCCTCTTTCCGTTTTCTTTGCGCGACGTGCCCTTCAAGACACACTACATGCTCCAAGGGTGCCACTCGCCTCTTGAATGAATTTGGTAGACATCAAACCTTTGGAGTCAATACTCCACTAGGTGATCTTGTGGGAGACTAAGGGACTCTAAGGAATAAGGCCCTTGTCTTATTGCGTGACCCTTAGAATCATCGTGAGTGACTATCACAGTATTCCCTCACAACATCGTGGGTCTTCTTGAACTAGGTAATCATTAACCTATAGTTCGAGCCATGATGGGAGTGCTAGTAGGCTATGGAAGGGATGTTGCAACACCTCTCCTTGAATGTCTCTAGTTGTCCTACGTGACCCCTCTAATCCAAATGTGAGTCTGGTCAGCAAGCTATCGTCAGCCTGTATCCATCAAAAAATCATGTAAGAAATAAAAATCAATCATCATAACATATAATCATATGTACATATGTCATATAAACAACATTCAAAACCAACAGTCCACTCCCTGACTCGATCCAGAGTCCAGGGGGTTTCATCGATGCCTCTGTATCCTCAATGTCCAAACTCCTGCACACTCAGGAGAACCCAGTCAATAACACATGTCTATGTAAATACAACAAAATAACATATCATCGAATCCATAATATCTCATAATCATAATCACAATGACCAATAGTATAATAACCCAGATCACTTGCAAACAAGGGTCCTCAAAGAATAAGTTCGCTCAGTGTGCGCAAGAGCGGGATGTTACATACACCCCCTCTTGGTTTAAATTTCGTCCCGAAGTTTCACAATATATAAATTCCTAGATAAAGTGTATCACAAGATCATAAGTCTATCTATCAAACAAAAATGGAAACTGCTGGCATATATCATATGCATCCTCCCAGGTCGCCGAGTGCGGACTATAGTTGTCCCACTGGACCATGACCTGATCTACTGTTCGACGTCGTAGCTGTCGAATGTGATGGTCCAGAATGTGGATTGGCTCCTCCATGAGCACACCCTCATCATATACCTACAAGGAACTCAGTTCAATAACATGTGTAGGATCACAAATATAATGTCTCAAAATAGATACGTGAAAAACATCGTGCATACGCCTCAAAGAATAAGGTAAGGCTAGTCATTAGGCCACGGGCCCCTTCCTTTCCACAATATAGAAAGGTCCCACGAACCTAGGAGAGAGTTTAACACCCTTTCCAAACTTGATCGAACTCTTATGCGGTTTCACCCGCAATAAGACTCGATCGCTAACTTCATAACTATGCTCGACATGATGCACATCGACATAACTCTTCTGCCGATCCTGTGCTTCCTTGATACTTTGTCTTATTTTTTTCATTGATATTCCATTTTTTGTATTGCTTCTGGCCCCAAGATGACCCTATCCTCAAGCTGATCCCAACTCAAAGGCGTCTAACATGGTCACCCGTAAAGAAACTCTAAAGGCACCATCTTAATGGTGCTTTGATAATTGTTGTTATATGCAAATTCTACCAATGGCAAGAATTCTTCCCAATGATTTTGTTGGTCCATCACGTACATACACAAAATGTACTCCAAGATTTGGTTTGTTTGTTTGGTCTACCCGTCTGTCTTCGGGTGATACACAGTACTAAAGTTAAGTTGGGTTCCCAAGGCCTCTGGGAAACTAGTCCAAAATCATCCAGTAAACACCGATCCTTGATTGAATATAATCCTCTTAGGCATGCCATGCAACCTCACAGTCTCCCTGATGAAAAATATAGCTATGTCAGGTGCCTGATATGTCATACGCATAGGAATACAATGAGTACTCTTTGTCAGAGTTTCGACTACCACAAAAATATAGTTGTCTCTCCTTGCCGTCAGTGGCAATCCAACAATGAAATGCATCGAAATGACCTCCTATTTTGATTCCAGAATAGCATGTGGTTGTAGTAATCCTGCTGCATGTCTATGTTCAACCTTCACTTGCTGACATTATAGACATTTTTCCATGTAGTTGACTATGTTTGCCTTCATTCCCTTCCAGAAGAATAAGGGTTTAAGGTCTTCCCTTATCTTCGTGACTCTAGGATGAGCCATGCACACTTATTTGTGAGCCTCATTTAGGATCAAACTCCTCAAATCGTTGTTGGAAGGTACATAAATTCAAATTTTAAATCTCAATAATCCATCGTTGTCCATAGAAGTCCTTCAAATTTTGGTACCATCATTATGTTTTGTCCAATAAAATGCTTGACCTCCTTGTATCGGTCACCATTGCACTGTAAATTTAGAATATTTTCATGTAGATTCATCTGAAGAGGCATCACTGAAAAGATGTGTGGTCTTCGACTCAATGCATCTGCCACTCTATTCACTTTCCCTTTTATGTAAGTAATCTTGAAATTTTACTTGCTAAGCAATTTCGACCAATGTCGTTGTCACGCGTTCAAGTCGCTTTGTGTAAAGATGTGTTGTAGTCCACAATGGTCCATTTTTAGTTTGAATTTTCATCCAATAAGGTAGTATATCAAACTCTCAAGGCATAACCAATGGCTAACAACTCCAAATCGTGTGTCGCATATTTCTCCTCATGCCTTCTCAACTTCTTCGAGATGTAAGCGATCACTCGACCGTCTTGCATCAAGACTTTTCCTAAGCCTTCCTTGGATGTGTCAGTGCATACCAAGAATTATGCGTCCATGTTAGGGACCTTTAGTACTGTTGTTGTTGTCAAAAAATCCTTGAGCCTTCGAAATGATTTTGTGCATTTCTTGGCCCGAACAAACTTCTTGTTCTTCTTCTGCAATTCTGTGATCAGATTTGCTATCTTCAAAAAACCTTCGATGAAATGTCAATAGTATCCCACTAAACCCATGAAGCTACGCACTTCGGGGACATTTTTTGGCACAGGCCATTCCATAATAGCCTCGACCTTTGTTGGATCCATGATGATACCTTCTCCAGAGATGACATTCCCTAAGTAGTGAATGTTCAATTGATAAAATGAGCATTTAGACAATTTCCCATACAATTTGTTCTCTCGCAGACACTGTAGTACCAAGTGCAAGTGCTTGCCATGCTCCTCCATCGTTCGAGAATAAATCAAAATATCGTCAATGAATACTTGGACGAACTTGTCCAAGTAGTCATGGAACACCCTGTTCATCAAACTCATGAATACCCCTGGGGCGTTGGTCAGTCCAAAGGGTAATACAGTAAACTCGTAATGTCCAATCCTCGTCTTAAAGGCGGTCTTAGGGACATCATCCTCCTTTATCTGAAACTGGTGATACCCTAATCTTAGGTCAATTTTTGAAAACACTGTAGCACCCTTCATCTGATCAAACATATCATCAATCCTTGGCAACAGATACTGATTTTTTATCGTTGCCTTGTTCAATTGATGGTAGTTAATGCAGATTCTCCAAGACCCATCCTTCTTTCGTATGAAAATAACAGGTGCACCCCACAGTGACACACTTGGACGTATAAGTCCCAGGTACAAAAACTCCTTTAGTTTCATTCTCAACTCCTGTAACTCTAGGGTCAACATCTAATAAGGAGTTATTTTTGTCAGTTCAGTCCTCAGTTTTAGGTCTATGGTAAATTCCAATTCCCTCCCTGGTGGCATCCCAGGTAACTCCTCAGGGAATACGTCCAAAAAATATCTCACCATCGGAAGGTGTTCTAGACCTTCCGCTACTCCCTTCTCGTTTAACAAAAGGATCGCATAAAGCTTACATCCCTTTCACATGCTCTTCCGTAGCTGCAAGGAAGATATGAACTTTAGGTAAAATCCTTGGTTTCGACCTACAATCATGTGTCTCTCTCCCTCATCATTGACCAGGCTCAACCGTTTCGTCTTACAATTGATTATCACCTCATGTGATTCCAACCAGTCCATACCGATCACGTCATCATAAGATCCTAAGGTCATGATGTACAAGTTGGCCCTAGGGAAAAAATCTCCCAGTTTAAGGCTACAGCCCATAACCTTCCCTCCAATCTTCTGTTTGGCCCCAGAATCCATTTACACAAAGCTAAAATCGTCCTGTTCGACTGCCTTTACCTTAAAATCCCTTTTAGTGCTTCACCAGAATAAAAATCTCGGTAGCACCGATATCTATCAAAATACTAAGGGTCTGGTCAGAAATAGTACCTGATGTCTTGAGCACAGTTGAATGGTGCTCTGCCTGACAGTTATTCACCACTACATGAATCAGATGGGCCTTTCCCAAATCTCCCACGGTAGTGGGTCCGATTGATCAATATGCTCTAGTCCTCTCCACTGGGAAGTCACGTTGGTAATGTGGCTCCCCTCATGTCCAACACCCTTTCTTCGATACAATACTCTTGGTACCCAAAGTATAAGCTAAAGACCCACTGGCCTAGAACCATGGTCTGTTCTGCTAAACATGCCTAAAATATTGCTACTACAGTCGACACTACTACTGGTGTTGTGGTCCTCGATAAGGAGTCTGCTACTGAGGCACTAGTTTTTGAGGTGTAGTGAAAGTGGATACTCTTTGGAAGCCAAAATACCTAGCTGGTATCTAATGTTGTTGCGCACCATATGACACCTGCCCTGCTGGTCTCGTTGGAGTCCTACTCTAAACCCCGTTGATAAGCTCCTCCTCTACTATGAGGGCCTTCTGAACGACCTCATGCAAGGTTTGATGCATAAAAATCCTAACCTTTGCATGAATGATGACATTAAGGACAAACACGAACCTGTTGACCCTAAGTTTATGGGTGTTCAGGTGTAGAGCATACTGAGGCAAATCCATAAAATGTGCCTCGTACTCGAGCACCGTACGACCGCCTTGTCGCAAGGCGTTGAACTCGTTGAGCTGACACTCAATGAATTCCTTTGATAGATACCTCTCTCGGAACCATTCCTCAAACAACTCCCATGACACTTCTTCGATGGCCATGTTCAAATGCGGCAAGAGTGTCTTCCATCATAGAAGAGCGCTCCCCTTTGGTTGAAATACTACCCTACTGACCTTCATGTTGGAGGTTGTAATCATGAAGCGTGAAGAAAAATGCCTTTCTCTCCAGCCATGCCTCAATGGATGATCTATTCGCGACAATTGTAGACTTGAAAACTCATACCTCTTGAGTTCTTGTTGAATACTAATGGTACTGGTGGGGCGCACTGTGGACCCACAGGGGTACAAACGCCCTTGCCTCATCTCAGTATAGATGGTGAAACATGGCCTCTGACATTCCCTGGAAGGAACTTGTTAGACCATCAACCCCCTTACAACAATCAAATCCAACCCAAGGACTTGTTCTTCCCCTTGGGGGTTAGACTTCAAGGGCACAGACACTTCTAGAGGCATCACACCTCCTTCCCAACAACACACTATGAACCTTTGTGGCATCCTCTAATTGAGATCATTGTAATGACATGTTAAAGTTTTAAATAGCGCTAGGCTATTACTCAAGGGTTTACTGCAGTGGAAAACATGGTGATCCAAATGTCATAGGGTTGAACCCTCTCTGATACCATATGTAACGACCTTATCGTTATGACTACATGTGACACAATGCAAAAGAAATATTTTATTTTTTATTTAAGTAGGATGACAACAACGACAACTGTTAAACAATGCAAGTTAACGACAAACACAACACATGCATATTAGGAAACAAACAACAACGACTCAACATACTAGCACATCAGGAAACTGGATGAAACATGCAATAATCAATAGATAGATAAAATGACTACCCGCTCGATACAAGCAAGACAATGCCTAGAATATAAAGGACAACATCAACAACCCGACACATCGACTTCGACGACTAGTAACTAGTAACCTCTATGACGCGTAACCAATCACATTAAGGTGTTACAGAACCAAGTACCGACATCAATTACAACGAACAATACGCCCACATCGGGAAGCACAAGACTCCATCCAGGTTATCATTCGCATCTATCCATTAGGGCACGCAATGATTCCCTCATCAAGAATCATGCCGTCACAAGGAGATAGGTGCAACAATAACCATAATGCAACACAATCTATCTAGACCAATAACCCAAGAAAATCCAACGCGCTAGGATACCAAACTAACTGTTAGAATACAAGAAGACTATATCCAATAACCCAATCAACAATTCAACAAGACGCAAGGGAAATCTGACTACTACACAAGCATACATCACATTAAATTCATGGCTCAACAAATTTTAAGGAAAACATACCTCAATCAAAGGACGTGATTAGCCATCTATTAATTATTCCCTTTTGGTATCAACAATGAAATCACTATTTAACATTAATATCGATGTTCGTTAATGTTCGCTGTCAACAATCTACATTTATGCCTATCAATAGATCTATGTCTAACAATGGTAATGCAGTCTAATTGCTAAAATATTTGTCTAATAATAGATAGCCATCTAGCATTGATATCACTGTGTAATAGGTATATTGCTATCTATTAATAATGGTTGTCTAGCAATTATATTGTTGTCTATTAAATACATGATATCGCTAAGTTAAATATATTATATTGCTGTAATTAAATATATGATATATCAGAATTAATATATGATCTTTCTATCATTTAAATATATGAAATCGCAGAGTTGAATATATGATATTGCTGTCATTTAAATATATGAAATCACAGAGTTAAAAATATGATATTGTTGTCATTTAAATATATGAAATCGCAGAGTTTAAATATAAGATATAGTGCCGAGTTAAATAACAACAAGGATCTATAACTAAGGAACAATAACATCCATAACCAGAATAGGCTATCTAACAACAAAAATCGTTGCCTGGCCATGGCATCGCTATCCAACAATACTACGTTGTCTTAAATATATACAATCATAAAAACATTGTCCGCAATCAAAATCTAACCAATAAAATCGATGCCTAGCAATATCGTTGTGTGAATACATGTAAGGGAGAATTTAAAACTCTACCAAAAATTAGATCTCTTCCCAGCAAAAATTGTTGTGTGAATACATTTAGAAGCGAATTCAAAACTCTACCAAAAATTGGATCTCTGCCCAACAAAATCGTTGTGTGAATACATTTAAAGTCGAATTTAAAACTCTACCAAACAAATGGATATCTTCCCAACAAAGTCATGGTGTGAATATAGTAAGGGAGAATTTAAAACTCTACCAAAAAAATGGTTCTCTGCAGCAAAGTCGTGGTGTGAATATAGTAAGGGTGAATTTAAACCTCTACCTAAAGAAATGGAAATTGCTGACTATGCACATTGTCTAGCATTGATACGCTATCTAACAGTTATGATAATGAAATCACAGTCAATATATTAATGAAATCACAGTCAATAATGATAATGGAATCATAGTCAATACTGATAATGAAATCGTAGTCAATATATTAATGAAATCGCAGTCAATACATTAATGAAATGGAATTCAATAATTATAATGAAATCATAGTCAATATATTAATAAAATCGCAGTCAATATATTAATGAAATCACAGTCAATAATGATAATGAAATTGCAGTCAATACTGATAATGAAATCACAATCAATATATTAATGAAATTGTAGTCAATATATTAATGAAACCACAGTCAATAATGATAGTGAAATCGCAGTCAATATATTAATGAAATCACAGTCAAAATACCAAACCGGGAACTGTGATTCATCATTAAAATCGCAGAGGTGATACCAAACAAGTGTTGGGATTTATCAATAAAATTGCAGATATTATACCAATCGAGCGCTAGGTAATATGCCAAGAAACTGCAAAGATAAATCACAGAGATAATCAAACAATAACACAAATACTATTTGATCAAAGATGAATAAAACAAAAATGCAGAGATACTCAAACACAAGAAGGTGTAAGACTAATCATTCAACAATGGATCAATAAAAAACACATAGATTCACAAGAAGGCGCAAATATTAGAGATTAATCATAAGAGAAAAACATAGAGATAATTATGGGTTGATGTTGGCACAGGGGCAAACCCAGGGTTCAACTCCAAGAGTGCACCAACATGCTCTAACTACTGGCCCTTTCGACAACACCTGTGAGGCATATGCAGTCTCACCCGAAGTAACTATGGGGGGTTGCAGGACACAAATGTCTACAACCAAGGGACTACAAAGTGGATCTAATACAAGAACAACACAACATATGGATATCAATTACTAGCTTATACCTACTTCGCACAACTATCTATCAGATATAACACAATAATGCAGTAGCAATATATCCATAAAAAAGAGAACACAACATCAATCACACAAATATGTATGTGTCTCACCCTCTCCCTAGGTCCACGTCCACATAACTGTGCTTATAATATATTAATATGAAAGCATATAGTTCTTATCTGCGTTCTTAGCTAGTAGATCTTCTCTCTTTCTCGTTGTCTTCCCTCCCTGCACACCTAGCTGCAGGGTTGATATTCACACCCAACTAAAGATCTTAGAACACAGAATTCCCTCACTCCTCAATGCTTCTCTCTCTCACTACATTAATAACTCATAACAAACTTGAAACTAACAATAACAACTATGACAATGACAACAACCCATCCCAGGTCCTCTTGACCTTTATTTATACATTAAAATAGCTCACCGACAGCGTTAGGCCAAAAACTAAGTGTCAAAAACCTAGATACCAAAATCCTAGGTGTCTAAAACCCTAGGTCAACTTGACCCACATTTTCAGGACTTTGCCAGCTTGTCTTTCCTTCTCGTGCGGTGCTCCAAAGCATCCAACGATGGCTTTTTCTGCTTGTTGAGTTGTCCACGATCTATGTTCCTTGCTAATCTATCATCCTCGATCTCCTCATCCATCGAATTTCTTTCTCTTACTTCACTCTGTCTTTTCTTCTCTTCTTCTCACTTCGACCCAGTATCCATCACCGTGTCTTCCGCACAGTTCACATTCCATCTTTCTTTCTTTACTCTTCACTTACTTCCATACCCAAGGGACAATAGTTGATAACTGGGAGAAATTTATCCTTCACTTATTATCCATGCACATGAAAGAAGGACATTTGAATCTATAAGTATTTAAACACCAAAGTGACGACCGTCGATTCATCTCCTGGTCGACTACTCAGGCATGGACTAATAACTTAAGGATAAGGGACAAAAGATAAAAAACAATTTTTCTTTGTATTAATCAATAAAAAAAAACACAGAGAATTGATTGCAATCAGAGGTTGGGTTCACCGTGGGAAATCAATTCAGAATAAAACGAGCAAGGGGATTACAAATACCGTAGGAAATCATGTGTAAGAACTATCATGGTAATGAAATCTTCAACCGAGCATAGAAAAATAAGATGTGTAAATTAAATTTCATTGCAAGTAACAACTTTAACATGCGTACCTTAGACAAACATGAATGCTCCAAAGTTGTTGTCCTGCGTGCGCGTTGTCTAGCTCTTGCTTGCCAACCAATGTGACCTCATTGGTACCTTCCATCCAATGCTAGGGGTAATCTTATTCCCCCTGAGCCCCCCGAGCCTCAAAGGGGCCACACACACAATAACAAAGAATTCTAACACCCATCTCACCTCACAAGGTCGAACTACCACTCGTTACCCGAGATGGGTATCCCAACTCCCACAAGAGAAAGTTCAGTCAAGATAAAATTTCAGCAGTGTAATGCTACACAAAAGGATGAGGTCCATACTCCTCCTCTTCTATCCTTTTTATAGAGTTTTCAAGTAATTAGTTTCCCAAATTCTCATTAAATTCCTTTTTCATTTAATTAATTTCGAAAAACTTCGTCCGTACACATGTCGCCCGATCCCCTAGTTGCACTAGAAAATCAATTTTATTAATTAATTAAATATTCCTATTTCCCTCACCCACCTACAACATTCCTAAAAATGCTCCTCGGTGTCCCAAAATTCGCTTACACTTCTTAAATGACTTCTGCCTTAATTTAATTCCTAGTTGAGTTCATAATTAGAAAGTTCCAAAGGAAAGATTCCTTACTAAGTTAGACATTCAACGTTTTCCTTACATTTCCCCTTTTCTTTAAGTTTCCCTTTTTCTTTAAGTTTCCTATTTCTTTTAAGTTTCCCCCTTTTTCCTTTTTAACTAAAAAATCAATTTAGCAAGTGTAGATAAAACAACCCATTTACCCTTTTTCCGTTTTAATTAAAAATTAATTTAGCAAGTGTAGATAAAACAACCATTTACCCTCTTTTCTTTTTAACTAAAAATTAATTTAGAAAATGTAGATAAAAACAACCATTTTACCCTTTTAAAAACATTAAACCTCCATTATAATTTTGAATTTAATAAATAGGTTTGAATTTCTTACCCCCTTCTTATTACATGTTTATTATTATTATTATTATTTTGACCACATGTTCTACTTAGACCTAGGTTTTAAATTCACTAGGCTAGGTAACATTTTAAAGGAAAAAATGTTTTTAACTTTACTTGACACATCATTCATTTTAAGGCCGACTAGGTTTATTCACTTACCAATTAAAATTGCGACGTGCCCTTTAGGACACACTATGTTCTCCAAGGGGGCCACTCACATCTTTCCATTTTCCTTGCATGACGTGCCCTTCAAGACGCACTATGTGCTCGAAGGGTGCCACTCGCCTCTTTTCGTTTTCTTTGCGCGATGTGCCCTTCAAGGCACACTACGTGCTCCAAGGGTGCCACTCACCTCTTTCCATTTTCTTTGTGTGATGTGCCCTTAAATACACACTATGTGCTCCAAGGGTGCCACTCACCTCTTGATTGAATTTGGTAGACGTCAAACCCTTGGAGTCAATACTTCTCCAGGTGATCATGTGGGAGACTGAGGGCCTCTAAGGAATAATGCCCCTGCCTTATTGCACTCCCCTTAGAATCATCGTGAGCGACTATCACAGTCTTCCCTCATGGCATCATGGGTCTTCTCAAACTAGGTAATCATTAACCTACAGTTCGAGCCATGACGGGAGTGCTAGTAGGTTGTGGCAGGGTTGCTGCCACACCTCTCCCTCAATGTCTCTGGTTTTCCTACGTGACCCCTCTACTCTAAATGTGAGTCTGGTTGGAAAGATATCGTCAACCTGCATCCATCAACGAATCATGTCATAAATAACAATCAATCATCATAACATCTAATCCTATGTACATATGTCATATCAACAAAATGCTTACCCAAGAATCCACTCCCTAACACTATCCAGAGTCCAAGGGGATTCATCGATGCCTCTGCATCCTTAATGTTCAAAATCATGAACACTCATGAGAACCCAACCAATAGTACATGTCTATGTAAATACAACAAACTAACATATCAACGAATCCATAATATCCCATAATCATAATCACAACAACCAATAGTATAATAACCCAGATCACTTGCAAGAAAAGGTCCTCAAATAATAAGTTCGCTTAGTGCGCGCAAGAGTAGAGTGTTACAAGAA
The DNA here is from genome assembly GCA_000966675.3 of Picea glauca. Lineage (NCBI taxonomy): Eukaryota > Viridiplantae > Streptophyta > Pinopsida > Pinales > Pinaceae > Picea > Picea glauca. The sequence goes on along the minus strand of JZKD02S0526988.1, from coordinate 52,280 downwards.
GCAATTAATTAAAGTAAGTGTTAATTAAAGGATGACTAATTGCTTCATGAAATTTGGCCTTCGGGAGATGTTTACCATCCCTTATTCAAAACCCCTGAATGTCGAAGTGCCAAAATACTTATCTTCGCTAATCATGATCATTAAATGTATATTAAACTTGATTAGGGTGAAAGATTTGAAAAACACTCGTTGTCATTGAATAATAAATTTGACATATTTAACACGATTAACCTGTCATTGGAATTAATGAATAATTAAATAAAAAAATGATTAGTGTTTTATGTTTTTAATTTAATAAAAGTTTTTGAACTTCATATCATTTCTCCATTCGCATTCACAACTTTCACCTCAGTATTTGTATTCATAATTTTTTTTTTTCTACAGGGGTTGATATTGAAAAATATAAAATTATGGCACTGCGTAAAGAAAAAAGAAAACAAGATCCCTCTGTACAAGAGCCAAACCCAAATTCAGATATTTACTCAGACACTACCACTCACCTAACATACAACATTAAATCATGGAAGCAGGTTTATGAAATTATAGAAGATGGAAACTCCCTCCCTTCTCATGATTCAAGCGAGGGTGAAGATGCATCAACTGTAAATAAGCTTAAGGAGGTGGTCAAGTCACAACTTCACAAAGTTGTGGCAAGGCCAATTTTTTTCCATATACAGATGTGATACGTTGGGCCCTGGACCATGTAGATATTCTAACCAGAACCATCTATAGCCATCAGAAGGCTATTGTCGGCTCATTCTGACCCGAGGACCTCCAAGTAATGTATAAATTAAATTGCAATCCTAAATATGTTTATAATGCACCATTTGTGACAAAAATTGAGAATGATGAATGTACAAGTTATAGAAGAGTTGTCCATGATATAGTGAAAACTTGGTGGGGAAATGAAAATAAATTCAAAGAGGATAGTCATGGAATATACACTACATCCTCTTTTGATGCACAAATTATGTATGTTCCTATGATTGTTTGTAGAATGTTCTAAAAGAAAATCCCTACACATTTCACTATAGAGTGGGTTCCTATAATTCATAAGTAATGTAGGGTTTCACTTTTGATTGGGGAAAGCTGCTATTAGATAATCTGGTCAAATAAATACATGGTTATACAACCCATAAATCTAAAGGAGAGCATGTTCCATTTTATATGTCTACATATATTATGGATGAAATATGCTTCAAAACCCCATTTCCTCTAATGAATTGGAGTTGGACCCCAACTGTCATTGAGACAATACATATTTATCATTCTAAATTATGGGAAGAAAATGAAAATGATTGTTTTTATGATATTTGTCACAACATTGTTATTTCAATCCATGAAGCCATTTGTGGTCATCCTCCCAGAATTTCTGAGCAAATAATGGGGAATCTGGGTGCTATTGCAGACTGGTACATTGAAGAAAGTTTTTCTTGTACCATAGTTTTTGGTTGTTTTTCATATCCACGTGCTCTGCCTAGATTTCTACCAGAGAAACTTGTTTGTAGAGAAGTATCCTATTAGACAGTTTCTACAGGTATCACCAACGAAATGAATGCTACACAAGTTGGTATATTTTTAATATCATATTTTAGACATGTTAAGGTTGAAGCTTCAACCTTAGATGATATTACATTATCTACCATTGAATTCAAGAAGAATGATCCACATAGAGTGGTAGAAAATAATTTGGACCAATTTAAGATGAAGAAATACTTCCATGAAGATTCGCCTTATGCCAAAGTTTTAAGAGGAGCCAGATCATATGATGAAGTTATATCCATGTTTCAGAGTCTTCCTGAAGAGGAATAATCAAGCTTTCTTAGTTTCCAAAAACATAGAAGGAGTGGTTTACCAAAGATCTTGCAAGTACAACAAAGTATTAATCCAACTTCATATTTGACACCATCATCAAACCCCAAACAACATGACTTTCTTGAGGTAAAAAACAAAGAAGTTGAAAAGACGCCAAAGATATTGTCTAAGAACAGAACATTTACATGGATAGTCATACGAGGTAAAAACGATGAAGAATCATTAGCATTGTTTGAAGATTTAATGAAACATGGTCATACTTTTCCTCATTTGTTTTCAAACACTGAAAATCACATGAAAGATGTCACAATTCAAGGGGAGTATATTGTACTTGTAATTCCCATCCCATCTTTAAATCCCCTCGAAACAAGTTCTAATTTTATTGGTTCATAGGTAATCAATGTAGATGATATGACACCTATTGAACCAGAATAGATTCCTTCATTGGTTTTATTCTTCAACAAGAAAAGGAAAGCTATCATACAGAGAGAAGTTCAACAAAAAGGATGAGTTGGTACTAAAAGGAAAAGAATGGTATATGATGGACATAGACATAATGACCCTGAATTTGCCAAGAAAGTAGTAGATTCACTTGGGGCATTTGCAACATCCAATTTATGGTCAGTAGATAAATTGAGAGAGCAGCTTGACTAGAAGAATATTTTGATTGAGAATTTGAAAAATGATTTGAGACAGGCATAAGTCATTGTCAGGGAGAAAGTTAATTTTGAACTAAGTCAGGTCAAACAGGGTTTTGAGCAGTAGATCAAACAATTAGAGGAGAAATTGAACGTAAGTTTTTAAGATGAACACTTGATTAAGAACATGATTTTCAAGAGAGATGCATTCATAAGTCAATTTCAAGCCCAAATAACTACAATTGAAAGCACATTAATTGAAATTTCTCCCTTTAAGGAATAAGCTTAGGAAATCAATGAGGGCTTGTAGATAGTTCAACACAAATTTTATGAAAATTTGGATATTATCCAAAAGCATTATCATGTAATAAATAATTCATTGCAGATTATTGATGAAAAAGAGAAAGCATCTATTATTTCTAGATTGAAATTTCAAGAACTTATAGTGTGGAGGAAAAATATCAATATACCAGGATTTGTTCCTTTTTCAGAAATTGAGGAGCTAAAAGGAGAAATGGCATTTAAAATCATGCGAAAACAATCTTGAAGAAAATAAGAGATTAGCTAAATAGGAAAATAAATCTTTCCTTAATGTTATTTTAGTTTTGGATGTAGAGATGGAAGAAATTGACATCGGTAATATTCATGCATATATTGGGCAAGTCGATATTGAAAAGAGAAGAAAATATGAAGAAGAATAGGGAGAGACTGCAAAATGCTATATCACAAGTCAATAATGTTAACTTGCAAGTATTAAATGATCTTCTGGTAAAACAAAGTTTATAATATCAGATCACCCAAAAAAGGAATTTACCATTGGTGCATAAAAATGTTTTTACCTTTGAATTAAATTCCAATATAGAACCCCCTAGGTTCATCATTGCATTATTAGATTTTCATGCACAATACAAGGATTGGAAAAATACAGTTACATATACGAGAAAATAAACGAAAATTGAACTGCCAACAAGCAAAGGATTTTCCAGAAGAAGGACAAATGTGCAAAATATTTGTAATATCTAGTTAGTTTAGATTTTATTCTATTTTTAGAACCAGAAATCTGGAAAGTCTAACAAATTTTGGTTAAGATGATTTTGTATAAATAAACATATTAGAGATGTAGTCAAGGATTCTTTTGGCCAAATGTAAAAAGAGAGACTTCTTAATACAAATTATACAGGAAAGACAATGATTCTACATTTTATTTCTTTGAGTTGTGTGATTTCTATGTGTTTCCACTTCATCATAATCCATTTTCTTCACTCTATGGTTCTTAAGGATTGAAGGATTACAATTTAGTAATGCACCTACTGTGGTCCATATAATTGGATGTCTGTTCAGCTACAACTTTTCTTCTATTATTACTATAAGTAAAACAAGACCTGTATCTGTGTGGATCTCCTCATCTCAATTTATCTTTAAGACATACTCTTCATGTTTCTTCTATTACTAATAAGGTAAGTTTTATTAGCATTGGATACCTTACTTTGTTTGTCAATTTTGTTTACTACAATTCTACTTTTCATATCTTTAATATTGATAAAACTCGAAGGAAGAGATATTGCCTCTGTGTTTTCTAAAATCATTAAGTTATTTGAAGTTTCATCTAAAACTGAAGATATAAAAGAACTATAAAAACAAATCTTATAAATTTTGGATGCCTGACATTATTCTGTGAGCCTAGATTAAATATCAAGAACAACATCTTTTTGGAACCATTTTCAGGGGCGTATTTGAAGGTTTCCATCTTCCTTGGGTGTTCGACATAGATTAGATCTATTTCTTGATGGTGAAAAGGAAATAGTAATCAAACTGGATGTAATCATTCACTCGACGACTCCACTATTATTCGATGTCACTGACGACTCAACTGGTATTCAAATGGACAAAGTTACAACAAAACTATCCATGATATAGTCAAAACCTGGTGGGAAAATGAAAATAAATTCAAATCAGATAGTCATGGCATATACTCTACAGCCTCTTGTGATGCACACATTATGTATGTTTCTATGATGCTTTCTATAATGTTAAGAGATAAAATCCCTACACATTTCACTATAGAGTGGGTTCCTATAATTCATGAAGTAGTAGAGGGTTTCACTTTTGATTGGGGAAATCTGTTGTTAGATAATATGGTCAAACAAATACATGGTTATACAACTGCGAAATCTAAAGGAGAGCATTCTCCCTTTTATATATCTGTATATATTATGGATGCAATATGTTTTAGAACCCCATTTACTCTAATGAATTGGAGCTGAACCCCTACTGTCCCTGAGCCAATACATATTTATCATTCTAAATTATGGGAGGAAAATGAAAAGGATTGTTTTTATGAGATTTGTCACAACCTTGCTGTTCCAATCCATGAAGCAATTTATGGTCATCCTCCTCCTAGAATTTTTGAACAAATAATGGGGAATTTGGATGTTATTGTAGACTAGTACATTGAAGAATTTTTTTCTTATATCAAAGTTTTTGGATGTTTTGAATTTCCACATGCTCTTCCCAGATTTCTACCAGAAAAGCTTGTTTGCAGAGAGGTATCTTATAAGACAGTTTCTGCAGGTATCACCAAAGAACTAAAGGATGCACAAAAAAGAGTTTGGCTAGCCTATCCTATACAGGTTGATGTGTTTTCATTATCAGATTTTGAAAATGCTAAGGTTGAAGCTTTATCCTTAGATTATATTACATTATATACCATTTAATTAAAGAAGCATGATCCACATAGAGTGGTAGAAAATCATTTGGACCAATTTAACATGAATAAATACTTCCATGAATATTCACCCCATGACGAAGTTTTCAAAGGAGCCACATGATATGATAAAGTTATATCTAGGTTTTAAAGTCTTCCTGAAGAGAAACAATAAGGCTTTCTTAGTTTCCATAGGCAAAAAAGGAGTGGTTTACCAAATATCTTGCAATTACAAAAAGTCTTAATCCAACTTCACAGGTGACACCATCGTCAAAACCCAAGCAACATGAATCTCCTTAGGTCAAAACTGAAGAAGTTGATAATACACCAGGGATATTGTCCAAGAACACAACATTTACAGGGATAGCCATACCAAGTAAAACTGATGAATAATCATTAGCATTGTTTGAATATTTCATGAAACATGGTCACACTTTTACTCATTTTTTTTCAAACATTGAAACTCCTATGAAAGATGTCACAATTAAAGGGGAATCTGTTACACTTGCAATTCCCATCCCATATTTAACTCTCGTAAAAACAAGTTCTGATTTTCCTGGTTCAGAGGTAATAACTGTAGATGATATGAAACCTATTGAACCATAAGAGATGCCTTCATCGGATTTATTCTTCAACATTAAAAGGAAAGCTATCATATGGAGGGAAGTTCAAAAAAAGGAGTAGTTACTAAAAGGAAAAGAGTGATCTTGAATTTGCAAAGCAAGTAGTAGATTCACTCAGGGCATTTGCAACAACCAAATTATGGTCAGTAGATAAATTGAGAGAGAATATTGACAAGAAGAATATTTTTATTGAGAATGTGCAAAATGATTTTAGACAAACAAAGGCCATTGTCAGGGAGAAAATCAATTCTCAACTAAGTCGGGTCAAACTGAGTTTTGAGTAGTAGATCAAACAGTTAGAGTAGAAATTGAAGGTAAGTTTTCAAGATCAACACTTGAGTAAGAACATGATTTCCCATAGGGATACATTCATAAGTCAATTACAAGACCAAATAACTACAATTGAAATCACAGTAATTGACATCTTTTCTTTTAAAAAACAAGCTTTGAAAATCAATGAGGGATTGCAGATAGTTCAACAAAAATTTTATGAAAATTTGGATATTATCAATTTTTTTTATCATGTAATCAATAATTCATTGCAGATTATTGATGACAAAGAGAAATAATCTATAATTTCTAGATCCAAATTTCAGGAACTTATAGTGTGGAGGTAAAATATCAATATACCAAGATTTGTTCATTTTTCATTAAGCAACTAAAAGGAGAAATGGCCTTAAAATTCCGGGAAAAAAATATTCAAGAAAGTAAAATATTAGCTAAAGAGAAAAATAATGCTTGTCTTAATTCTCTTTTAGCTTTGGATGTAGAGATGGAAGAAATTGATATCGGTGATATTCATGCTTATATTGGGCAAGTTGAGATTGAAAAGAGAAAATAAACTCTGAACAAGAACATGGAGAGAATGCAACATTCTATATAACACGTCAATCATGTTAACTTGCAAGTATTAAATGATATTCTGGTAAAACAAAGTTTACAATATTAGATCACCAAGCAGGTAGACAATAGGCTGTTGTAGAAATTCAAAGGAATTTACCATTGGTGCATAAAAAGGTTTTTACCTTTGAATTAAATGTCAATATAGAACCCCCTAGGTTCTTCAATGCATTATTATATTTGCATGAACAATACAAGGATAAAAAAAATACAGATGCATCTATGAGAAAATAAAGGAAATATGAACTACCAACAAGCGAAGGATTTTCCAGAAAAAGGAAAAATGTTCAAAATCTTTATAATATCTAGTTATGTTAGATTTTATTTGATTTTGAGAGCTAGAAATGTGGAAAGTCTGACCAATTTCGATTAAGACGATTTTGTATAAATAAACAGATTAGAGATGCAATCAAGGCTTCTTCTGTTCGAATGCAAAAAGAGAGACTTCTTAATACAAATTATACAGGAAAGACAAAGATTCTACATTTCATTTATTTGAGTTATGTGCTTTCTTTGTGTTGCTACTTCATCGTAATCCATTTTATTCACTCTATGGTGCTTAAGGATTGAATGATTACAATTTAGTAATACATCTATTGTGGTCCATATAATTGGATTTATGTTCAGCTACAACTTTTCCTATGTTATTATTGTAAGTAAAATAAGACCTGTATATGTGTGGATATCCTCATCTCAATTCATCTTGAAGACATACTTTTCATGTTTCTTCTTTTGCTAATAAGGTAAGGTTTATTAGTATTGGATACCTTACATTGTTTGTCAATTTTGTTTACTACAATTTTACTTTTTCATATCTTTAATATTGATAAAACTAAAAGGAAGAGATATTTCCTCTSTGTTTTCTAAATTATTAAGTTATTTGAAGTTCCATATCAAACTGAAGGTAGAAAATCACTATAAAAACAAATCTTATAATTTTTGKATGACTAACATCATTCTATGAGCCTAGAATAAATCTYAGGAACAACAAGTATAATAGTGTAAATCTTGTGCGTCTAACAGTGGTATAAGATCCCTATTGTTCTTAGGGCATATGGTAGTTGTCATAGAATTACTTAGRTGTTCCCTTTCCTCTCATGTGCAGAAAACGTCTCTATGCATTCATGTACTCTTTGAATATTCCYTGTGCCCATCTGCGCTCTAGTATGACCATTCTTCTGGTCACTCCTCAATCTATCCTCARCCTACATATATGTCTCACCAAAAAAAAAATATTCCAATAGTATTCCATCATGCGTGAAATATCTYTCCTACRTCAGGATTTTCTGAGCAGACACTTTGTTGTCATATATGCAGAAAAAGTCCCTCTAGATTCTTCCTTCTCTGGTTGATTCCATTTCTTCCTACCAATTTATCCTTGACACACATTCTCCATACCTCACTAAATCCTATGTGAAACCTACACCCCTTTGAGTGTTCCATTTCTGCGCACCTCTCTTGCATCCATGGTTAACATGCCCTCAAGTTCAATCCTCCATCATACAACTGTAATAATTGGTTAACAAATCTGAATTATTCCATCCATTGATGACCCACATTAAACCCTACACCAATCACTCTCACACGAAACCATACACCAGTCACTCTCACTCAAATAGGGTATAGCTTTTAATGAAAGAAACTATGTGAGACATTCTCCATCTTACAAACTTGTGAGGTGTGGATCATTGTAGCTATGTGAAGCCTTTATCTCAGCTTACAAACCTGAGAGAAAGTCCCTAATAAGGGTTCATGGTTCCTTCCTAAGACAGAGCTAGGAACACATAGATGAACTCCTCCATGAAGAGAGTGAGAATAACTCCAGATGATTATCCTACAGGAAAAGTGATCTGATGAGTTGGACGTGCGTTTGGATGAGCACAAGGTGAATGTGTGAAATCCCAAAAGTGTTGGGCACATCGACATGTGAAAAGAAATGAAGATGATGTGATGGAATCCTATGAGCATTAGAGTTGATGAGAAAACTCCAGATGATTCTCCTGTGTGAGGTAGTGGGAATAGAGGTCTGTAGAGTGGACCTGCCTGTGGATGAGCACAGGTGAACGTATGTAGATCTGGTTCTTCTTTGTAATGCAGTGAGCCAGAGCTATGACATCCCTATGGATGTTCCCCTAGTGGGTGTATTGGATCCTTTTCTATATGTTGTTCAAGAGTCATAGTTCCTTGTAACCCTAATTGTTATGTAAAGGGTACATGTCGGCCCCACATTAATGTGACTAATAATAAATGTAAAAGATAATTAATATTGCTAATAATAATAATAATAACAATAATATATCATAAAGTGACTTAGAGAGGTTGAGCCTGTTGAGCCAATATATTCCTTTTTTGATTGGCCAAAGTCTAATATAAGTAAGGCATGATTCCCCATTGTGGAATCATATCTTTCAAGTGATTTTGGAAATTTCAGCAAGTACACTTCTTTGGAAAAAGGTGCACACCTCTCTTGGGCGCTAGAGTTCTAGGGTTTGAGAACCCTCTTGTGTGCTAGGTATTTCTTGGTGGTAAATGTATTTCTCTTGAATATTATAGCAAAGGATTTGGTTGGGTTTTCTTCCCTTTTTGAGAAGGATTTCCCAGGATACATTTTGTGTTCTTATGCATGGTGTTTCTTCTTGTGATCTTGGTTGTTGCAACATTTATGGTTATGGTTAAATTTAAAATGGAATGAAATTCATGCTTAACCTAATGATTATGAAAAATCAACAATAGATTGCCATCATTTGGATAATTTTCTCATGCCAAGATTGCGTAGACTGGGGACCCTCAATCAGAACCGTTGAGCTAAACTCTACGCGACCATAACCAGATTGCAACCGTTCCATTCCAAGACTCCAGTATTCTAGGATTGTTACTTCTTGGTCTGTGATCTCAAAACCATTGGTGATATAGAAGGTAAGTGAATGAGACAACGCGACATCAAATCCTTCGATCTCTGTGGTATCAGAAATTTATCTATTTCTACGTGCGACAGTTCATTGGGTTGTATTCTTCAAATATGAGGTTATGCAAGTTTTAAAGAGAACAAATATCTTTTAATTGTTTGGGTATCTTGTTACACCGAAAGGCGTACACCTATTGACAATGGGCACATTTAATAGGTTTTTAGTGCTTAATCAGTTTTGTATGGACACGATTAAATATTGATGGAATATTCTTAGTCATTCCAATAAATCAATGGTTGTGATTTGAACCACTAACTTCCTCACTATTATAAAGGCATTCATTTACATGTTTATTTTTTTACTTTTACCTGATCATATTTAAAATTTACTATGGTGGCTAGATGATTGCCACATCTGAGTGAGTAACAAAGATTAAGGTTTTGTTACAGAGTGGAGAGATGTGAATGTGGAACACAACCATTTAATATTTACCAATTTACAAGTATGAGTAATTCTAAAGATACAAAGAGGACTAGATTGGCAGGTTTGGTAATGTCGTGCCATGTGCAGTCCTGCATTTCATTTTATGGCCACGTTTCATTTTATGGAAACCTTTCGGCATTCACCAACCACGAGTTTGCAGTTGTGATAGTATATATCTATATGGATTCGTTTTCTCTCACTTCTCGTCACACAATATCATGGAACGCACACACAAGGAAGCGCTAGCAAGAATAATAAAACCCAACTATGCACTCCTCCTCAGTGCTCGTATGCAAAAATGATGATTCTTATTAATTAGTCTCTATAAATAAAGAAAATAGTCATCTGACTCCCGATGGAAATTTTGTATACAATCATTTTGTATATTAAAGCATTGTTTGCATGTTGGAATGAGTGACCTCTTGGCTCACATGCCCAACCATCTATTTCTCCTTTTTTCTATTGCAATATGAGCCTTGCTTCATGCACAATGGGTTCATGGGAGTAGTTACTAGATATAGATATTTTCACTTAATATGTTTTCCCTAGAGACACTTTTCTTGATTGGGAGTGAGCCATATTTAAGTTGGTTGAAGGGAATATTTTCTTTTAAGGTGAAGCCCACGATTTTAGCTAAGCTGTTCCTCAATATTATCATGATATTAAATCAATTTTCTGTTGTGGGTCTCGTGGAAATTTAGATACCATGTTCCTATTTGATATGTTCTATGTATAAATGAGAAAATGTGAGAATTGGAGAATCAAAATGGAGTACCTGTCATAATTTCAGATATAGGTGTCTATCCTATGAGAAGTTTCCAGAGAAATGGTTCTACCTATGCTAAAAGAAAACACTAGAGAATAGTGCCAAATACATCTATAAAATGAGGTACTTTTATTTCTTGAATATCTTTGTTGATTATGCATTGTACATAATAAATAGTAAGGATATGGTTAGTGGTATCCATCCATTTTTATAGGAAGGCATGGTACATCCATCCTGATTGGTTAAAGCACAAGAGTGGTTGTCAAAACCTAGAAGGTATTTGTGCACTCCTCTCCTATTGAAGTTGAATTGAATCAATTGAATGAAGTTGATTTGTTTTATCAAGATCTCTATTGGGGCGATTTATTCCTCATCCTTTTGAATAGTTCATTATGGTCTAATATTTTATCTTTCCAAGTTGCAATGTAAACAGGTGCATTTTCAGTAGAAGCCGACACCCCCCATTTGCTACTTACATTTTTTAGTCTTCTTGTGAAAGGGTGGATTTGCAATAAATCCTTGAGGCTTATTTTTGTCTTTAAAATGGCTTGAGTTGAGGAAATGTTAGAGATACTGAACACTCTAATACTCTCCTCTATAGAGACTACAATCACCATTAACAAAGAAAATTTGTAGTCTCTTGTGACCAGCTTGAAAGTTTTGCAAGCTAACACAACACTGTTGGAAACCCATACTAGTATTCTTCACGATGCACTTGAGGAAATAATATTTGGAAAAATTCTAAACCAGTCCTTGTTCAGAAACCTATTTTCAAAGATGAATAATATGTTGATGTTGATTCATACCAATAGCCAGCATAAGATAAAATCAATGAGCCATCTTCAGATATGAATGCAGATGAAGTTCAACTTCCTCTTTCCAAGCGGATCATCAGACCTTGGGAATAAATCAAGAAGAACAAGAATAGAACCAATATTGGTAATGAAAAGGATGTCACCTTTCATAATATGGATCACACCAAACCAATCTAGTTCCAGAGTGTTGGATTGCTTCAAGTTATTTCATTCTCACCTACTCTAGTTCAAGAGCATATTTCAATATGCCAACATTGTCAGTGAGTTTGCCACATTGAATATTAGTGCTTTGATATTGTTCAGGGGATCAAATTTTGCTCAAAAATTCAAAGTGCTCGGAATCACTTCAAACCGAATGATAGCATAGGCCTCATCGTTGCGAACCCAACATAACTCATTTTGTCTCAAACGGACGTCGGGAGCAAGAGATATAACGATCTGTTCATTAAGTCAAACATGCTAAAATTTTGATGCTGACTGTACAGTCCGTACAGGCTGACGTGGAAGGACCGTACATACCGTACGATGATGTGGTGGGAATGACGTGGCATATTTTGATTGGCAGGCATGGTCGAATGATATCGTGACATGTGGCATTGTTCGGGCAAGTGTTTGGGTGCCACGTGGCCCAATCATTGGCTGCCACGTGGCACCCCAGGATTGGTTGATTGTTATATGTAAAATGTAATGGAGTCCGTGGGGTTCGACCCCCAGACCTCTCCTCCAACTTACGCCTTCACAAAGACCGTCCGACCAACGGAACACGGGTTGTTACTTAACATGTATATGCATTGGTTTATATTTGAAATCGAAAGTTGTAACCATTGGCGGGGGGTCGGGCCGGGGCTTAGCCCCGGCCCATGGTCATTTGTTATCGCATATGTCCATACCATGTATGCTATACACCAAACGGTTGGTGCGGGGTTTAAACCATATCCCGTGACCATTGTATATACCATGTGACATTTGTATATGCGTGCGGGGTTTGTGTAAAGTGGTTTGCACGGTTCGAAAACCGACCCGCCATGTGTCATTACCTTGTTTGGTATTAAAACAGAGCCCTTTTTATTATAGCGCGAGGTCCTATGACCCACATGCCTAGGTGCCTAGGCGGTTAGGGGCTGGCACGCCCTTAACCATCCTACGGTTTGCACCGTTGGCGCGATTGCGCCCGGTGCTGGGTTTTCACGCTATTTATTGCGTGTGTGCCAGGTTCACACAACAAGGGTGCAATTTGTAGATGCAGAGACAACAAGCTTGAAGGGGGAGACTTCTAGGAGGCCTAACTT
>JZKD02S0526966.1:0-16664 GCA_000966675.3 Picea glauca | reverse complement strand
GTCTTGATATATCGTTGGCCAAAATCATTTTGCAATAATGTGAAGTAAAACCAACCATGAACGTAGATATCCTTGCACCAAGAATACATTCCAAAAATTCATCCTATAATACATTTGATATAAGGACATCACTTAGTAAGTAATGAATCCCTTTTCAAATTAAAGTGAAGATCTTTTTATTTAAATAATAAATAATAAAGGTGGCTTGTTGAAAGGGTTTTGGAAACAATAATGATATATTTGATTTTGAAAAGGTATGAGATAAAGCCAGAGTAGCCAGAGTTATAACATAAAATGGCCTGGAGTAACTTTCAAGAATTTATTTATTCACTCATAATTATTGGGTTATATAGACAAAATAATTATTGGGTTATATAGACAAAGGGATTATATGATATGAAAGAGTAACATTTTGAAAAGTGAGAATGGCCATGAAAAGCAATATGTTTGGTAATATGTTTATTAAGACATGGAATGATTTCAAGTTTATAACATAGTATTCATCTATTCTCTCATCAAAGGTTATGTATATAAGGTGAGTTATATGGAAATAAAGAGTGATAATAGAGTCTTTTGTCATATAGTGTCATTGACGTGAATAATGCGAGGAGCGAAAAAAGGGTCATGTTTAGAAATAAGTCAAGTGTCACAATAAATTTGCCAAGAACATTTCACCAATTTTTAACAAGAATAAGCGAAACTTTGTGTAAGTAGTGTGATTAGAGGGGGAGCTTGGCATCACTTTGTCGACTAAGTACTATTGACCAAAAATGTAGTCAACACCTACATTGCAGATCATTGTTAAAGCATTCTCCAAAATTTTATTAAAAGCTTATACTGTCCCATTAGCATGAGGATGACACAGAGTACTCTTCTGATGATGAATTTGAAATTCTTCAATCAATATTGCAATTGTCTTATTCAAGAAGCGTGTTCCTTGATCACTAAGTAATATGCATAGACATCCAAACCATGTGACTACATTATCGAATAGAAACCACGTAGCAGTCTCCATGGTACAGTCTGTGACTGGTGTTGCTTCTTCCCGTCTGGTCAAATACTCTATCGCAGTGATTATGTACTTGTCTCTTGATCTTCTTGTTGATGAGTTGATTGGTCCAACAAAGTCTATTTCCCATTTATCAAACACTTGTAACGTAACCTGTGGATGTAAAGGCATCCCATCCCTCTTGGATGGCTTTCCTACCCTTTGACAAACATCTCTTTCCTGGAAATATTCCTTAGCATCCTTATGAAGTGTGGGCCACTAGAGCCCTATGCATAAAATCTTATGTGCAGTTTTTTTACCTACATAACGTCCTCCGACAATTCCTTTGTGTGCTTCTATGAATATCATAGGCATTTCATGCTCCAACACACATCGTCTCAATATTCCATATGCACCTAACTTGTATAAGTTCCCTACAATCAACTGATAGTCTATTACTTTAACCACTAATTGTTTCTTTTTCATGTCCGATGGAGCCGTTCATGTACTTAGAAACTGCACGATGTATGTGAAGTAATCTTCCACCTTCTTAACTGAAAATAATTGTGCATTGTGTAAGTTTTCATTTAGATTCCCTACATATTCTCCTGATAGTATGTGCGATAAGTGATTAGGTTGTGCATTCAACTTTCCTAGTTTTACAACAACCTTAAAATTGTATTCTTGAAATAACAGTAACCACATGCATATTCTCCCCCCCAACACTGGCTTGTTTACTAAGTATTTTAGTGCATAATGGTTTGTGTACATCTTAAAGTGAGAACCCAATAAATAATGTCTAAACTTTTGTAGCGCATATACCATTCCCAATCCTTCGCGTTCTGTGGTAGTGTAATTTTTATCTTCTATGGACAACTTCCTACTTGCAAATGCAATTGGGTGATCTATGTCTCCTTCCCCTGGTTGTGATAACACTGCGCCCAAAGCTATATATGATGCATCTACATGAACATGGAATTCCTTATTCAAATCTGGAAATATCAAAATCGTCATGGTCGCCAGTTTCTGCTTCAAGGTGTCCAATCCCTTCTGACATTCCTCATTCCACTGGAACTTAACTTCCTTCTTCAGTAGCTTCTCCATAGGCGTTGTAATTTGTGCATAAACTTTGATGAACTTCCCATAATATCATGTGTGACCTAGAGTTTCCCTCAGTTGTCTGACTGATGTAGGTGGTTGTAAATCCAGAATCATTGCAATATTACCAGGATTCACTAATAAGCCCGGTTTGCAAACCACGTGGCCCAACAACATTCCAAAAGGTGCACAAAAAATACATTTCTTGAAATTCAGCGAAATATGACATTGTTTATACCTATCCAACATTAACCTGAGTACTTTTGTGTGATATTTCAGTAAAATGAACACGGTCCAATCATCCAAGTACACTTGAAGGAATTTATGAATAAATTCCTTAAAAGATGCCACCACAACTCTTGAAAAAATTGCAGGTGCATTCTTCAATCCAAAGGGCATCACTATGTACTGATAACTCCCCCACTATGTCGCAAAAGAAGTCATATACCTATATTCCTATGCAATTTTGATATGATGGTACCTTGAGAATCCATCTGTGAATGAATAAGCCTCCTTCCCTCCTACATTCTCCAGTACCTCATTTGTGAACGGTGTTGGAAATGGATCATGTAAACATGCATCATTCAACTTCCTCAGATCTACACAAATCTTAATTCCTCTTGTTTTCTTATCACGTATAACCATTGTGATTATCCACTCTGATTCCACCACCGGTTCAATGATCCCTACATCCAACATCTTGTTTATTTCAACTTTCACCTTTTCTTTGTACTTTAGATTTACCCTGTAGGGTCTCTGTCACATTAGTTTAGCACCTGGTTTCAAAGGGATCTTCATCTTGCCTAATTCCCCTGCTATCCCCTTCATTTCTAAGAATGTAGTTGGGAATATATCATGATACTCGCATAATAAATCTACAATCTTCTCCATAGTTTCATCACTCCAATAATCTCCTATCTACACAAACTTTGGATTTTTTGTCGTACCAATGTTTACCTTTTGTATCTTTATTGGTTGTGTGTATGTAGCAGACTCAAGCTCTAGCCCTTCTACTGTTCGCTCTCCCTCAATTTAAGGTACTTGCACATTCATTGGATCTTCCTCATCATGTTCTTATTTAGAAACATTGTAGCACTCAAGTAATTCATGGACAGTCATAGAAGTTATGTGTGTGTTGCACACTGGTACCACCTCCATCGACCCTTCTTCTGAGAAGATCTTGGTTCGAATGACCTGCAATGTTGCATCTACTAGTGGGAATTCATGTTCAAAATTAAATTTTACCTTAAACCTTTGAATCATCTCATCCCAATTTGTTGTTTCTCTACACATTTCCAGTTCCAAGTACCAGTTCTTCATAATTGTATCCAGGATATGTAAAAACATGTGTATACATTCCTCCTTGGGTCTTGAACTCCATCTATTTCTGCATTGCTCCACATGATTTGTTGGGTCACTTATCCATGTATAATTTTGTGCAATATTCTCTAACTCGGTACCAAATATCACTTGCGTTAGTCTTCTACACTATGACCAATATTCCATCCCCTCTTTATGTGCATCCCACCACCTAGTTGGTGTTGCTTTCAGGAAAACATTTAGTGCCAACAGGCTTTGTCTTTTGGGTACTTGCAACTCAAATGCCTTTATAAATGATCTTATATTAGTTAATCAATCGTACTTGGGTGGATCACATAAATCCATCCCAATCTAGCGCAATGATTGAGTTATGTGATCACATCATCTAGTTGATACCTCATGCATCCTCTTCTTTCAATGCTCCAGACATTCCTATGAATATGATGCACACGAACTAATACTTCTCCAAATTAACGCACCATCTGCAGTGGGGTTAACATAATCATCCATCCACGTAGTCAGGTTATGAAATTTTTCAATTATGTTACCTCTTGTTGGCTCTATGTACCTCTTTCCTTCTGTTCGGTCCAATGGTGCAGTAACCTTCAAGTCTCCTACATCAAATATCATTTCCCTACTCTTCAAATTAATGATCGCCTGATTATCAAATGCCCATTCAAGTCCCATCAGTGTTGGATATGGTTGATTATCATCCGGGATCTCAATGACTTAAAAGTCTTCTACACTTCTTACTCCATCTAGATTCACAACTACTCTTGTCAGTCAACCAATCAAAACTATCTTGTGTTGGTTCTCTAACCTTAAATGAATAGGAGACCAAATCAACTTGGGATTCCCCATCATCTCACAGGTATACTTTGGTAACACATTCATATCAGGCCTCGAGTTCAAGATAACATTATCCACATCATATTCCCCAATATGTGCACATAATCTTAATTCTTTGTTGGTCCTCTTTCTACGCAGTACCTGACTCACTACCCTCTGTGTGATAGGAATTTCCCTTTCTTGTGCACAATGATAAATCATTTCACACAATGCATTGAGCGTAGTTTCATACTTCATTAAATCTACACAACTTCTCAGTAATTCTCTTAGAGTACTTAACTTCCCAAGTGGATTTTTTGGCATAGTGTGATCATAGACAGAAGGTGCATATGATGTTGATGCTACCCAATCTTGTCCCAATATATATTTTCTTTCCCTCTGACACGTCTCCATTTATTGTTGAGGGTCAAATGTTGGAATAGGTCCTGCTGACTTCCTTACCCATTGCTCATCATGTTTCCCTCCATTCATTGAATCAACCTCCAGTCTAGTTCCTCTGCGAGTAACAATTGTTATTCTAGGTCCTTCATTACGAGTATAGGTTGTTATCTTTTGTACATTTTGATTTAGATTTTGGTTTGGATTCCCTCTTTCTTGCCACTTTGCAAGTAGTTGAGAATAGTCGTATGTCGCATGATCCAATGCTCTACAGTGTGTTCAGGTTGGACAAAGGTTGGGGAAGTCATGAGCTAAGTGTCCTGGTTGATTACAATTGTAACTTATTATTAGTCCTCTACCTCCTCTGCCAAAATTTCCTTTGAATCGACCTCTGCCAAAATTTCCTCTCAATCGACCTCTGCCAAAATTTCTTGTATTTCCTGGATTAAATCCTTTCTGATTATTATATTATTTACCACCTCCTTTTGTCATATCATTCTCCTCCTAAATCCTATACATATTTGAAGTGTGCTCTCTCATCCAATTAAATGCACCACAATTTTTCTCTTCATGTCTAACTGACTTGCAGAAGTTGGAAAATAAGTTCTTTTTCATACTCTGATATTTTTGCAGTAATGGGCACTCAATCGGATGATGTCCCCATTTCTTACATATTTCACAATATCTCCCTCATGGTAATGGATTTGGTGCTCCAATTGCCAAATATTGCACGAATGTTGGGCATTTGTCCTTATGGTGGCCTCCAGTCCTACACTTGGTACACCAAACTTGTTCTTGTTTCTCCTTCCCTTTTGTAAGCTATGATAGTTGAATCGTCAAAGAATCTAATTGTATTTGGACTTGCACCATCCCTCCAAAAGGGGATTCTTCCAATTTCATTGCAATCTCCAAAGCTTTAGGTTGTGAAGCAACCTTCTTTTGAATCAACGACCTACAAATGTGTGGTAGAAGTCCTACAATAAACCATTCTTTGTGTTGTTGATCAGGGATATGGAATGTCAATCTACCCATCAGATCCTTAAAACGTTGGTCATAATCCCAAACTGATTCAGTCTGCACCTGTTTTCTTTCCTTCAACTCTGTAATGTACTATGACTCAGATTTGATTTTTTGAACTCTTTCAACAATGCTTGTCTAATTTCTACTAAAGTCCTTGCTTGTCTTGTAGATGTTGTACTCTGCAGTTTCATGTACCATACTAATGCGCGACCTCTAAATTGTGTTTCCAATTGCACAATATTTACAGCCTTGTCTTAGGCATTCTTTGTTTCCCAAATTGTCTTGTAGACAAATAGATGCTACTTTGGGTCCTCCAACCCAACTCCCTGGAACTCAGGAAATCTCACTTTGTTGTCTACTCCTGCCATGTTGTTTTGTGTAGTACCTCTCCTTGACGATGTTGGTTAAATCTGACTCTACGCATTGCTTCAATTGTTCTAATTACTACTACTATGTCCTCCCTTAATAACTACGAGTGATTTTGACAAATACTCGAATGTGATTTCTGATCTAGGTGATGCACACAGGGTCGTGGAATTGACACAGGATCTCGTCTGAGTAGGACTTACCGGTTCTTTTATTACAAGACTGCACTAAGGATTCTCTTCATCTCATTTTATGTACGATATTTCTATTATCCAGACAATTGCACGGGGTTCTCTTCCCCAGGCTCACTACACGACTCTCCTTTCTCAGCCCCAGTATTTTGCCTCTTATACCTTCTTCCATTGCGCAGTATCCCAAACTTGTCTTCCTCTTTTGATACCACTTCTTCATTTCTTTGCATCCTCAGTCCCTCCCTTCCTTCATTTATTCCTTCATTATTTCCTACCTTTAGACGATCCTCTTGTCATCCCCCAATTCCCCTATGTGCAGAAATCCCCTTAGCAATCAGACTCCATTTTCATCACACACGTGTCGCACAAAAACATATTTATCCACGTACCTAATGATTTCATGAACCTTCTACGTGGACCTTTGAATAAATCACTCTATACAACATTGTATGACTCAGTACAATCCACTGCAAACCCAATATACTATCCAACCATAAATAAACTGTGCAAGAAGTCTTATTACTTACAGAATTCAGCTGCCTTATGAACTCAAGAGTCCAATTTCTCGGTGTTGTGGTCTGGTACCTTCCAATATTCTCCACTAATATTTCTAACCACTCAGTCAAAACAATCGAAAATTCACCAAAGAAAATATAATGCAGCTCTATGTACACATACCTTTGCATCCATTGCTCATCGCTCATCTGAGGGTTTCTATTTTATTTTCGAGAAAATTCTCGTTCCTTCCCTTCTATCCATTATGAGATCTCTTTCTTAATCATATTCTAAAACATTCCCTCAATCACAAATTTTGGGTCCTGGCAATGGAACCATTTGTTGGCATGCGGTTGTGAGACCCTAGGTTCAAGTTATCTTAACCAACAAAACCCTTCAGACACCATCCCTTTCGGCATCACCTGCATGCAAGTGAAGTCTCACCCGAGGCATCTATTAGGGTTGCAGGAATCGAGTTTCTACAGTAATGAGGGAATGGGAGAAGATCCTCTTATTCATTCTTACTTATATGTTTTGTGTGCATTATCCTTTGTATGTTATTCCTTGGTTACTTAGTAAATTCAGTTATATAATACCATTATATTGTATATTGTAACATAAACCAATTGTTGTAACATCCATAAATACTACCCAGTAGTCATATAGTAAATGGATCTATTCTAACATGCATAAAGAGAACATTCATGATCAATCACATACAAGACAAGTGAACACGGTAATTAACATTCTCCACCCAACTTTGGGCTACATCCACAATGGCTAGCTTTTTTATTATGCTTTATGTACTCGTCTCGGGCTTACGCACTGTGCTTACAATAGAGATATCATGATATATTTTCATTTGTCTTTCCTAACTTCTCTGCAGTGCAAGCCTCTCTCTACAACTTCCTCCTAACAATCAGACATAACCCATTCATTCTCAGTCTATTCTCTCACTCTACTCTCTAACGAACCAACTCGAATAAAACAGAATAGATCAGATCATAACCCTTATCTTCCCAACCCATTACATATTTATACATGGACTCTAGGGCTCAAAACCTTACTTTTATTATTCCCAAAAACCTTATTACCACTCATTCTGACTCATGACCACTCGTGTTGACTTGTTGTTTGGGATGGATTTTCCTACTTTTGTGTCTCAATGTCGAATTTTTATCCTTCATTTTTTCCTTCTTTATCCTCCTTCTTTATTCTCTGTTGTATTCTCTGCTAAGTGTGATTTTACTACGCACTTTCAACCTTGCATGTGCCTTTACTACGCACTCCACTCTTGCCTTGTCTTATTTCTTCTGTTGCTTCACATATCCTCCATACTTAGGATTTTCCTAAAAAACTGTATCCAAAATGCATGTCCAACAGAGAATGTTTTCATGTCTTAACCATAATACTTTGTTGTGAAGAGACAAGAACATAAGGTATGCAAGCTCATCAAATCCTTATATGGCTTGAAACAAGCACCACGAGCATGGTATGAAAAGTTATCTGGGCATCTTCTGAAACTAAATTTCAAGAATTTCAATCTTGATGATGCAACCTTGTTTGTCAAAAAAGTTGGAAAAACTATGGTATATCTTGTAGTATATGTAGATGATCTATTGATAACAAGGAACAATGAGAGCTACATTGCATCCATAAAGAAAAAGTTGAAGAAACGATTTGAGATGATAGATTTGGCACATCTTCACTACTATTTGGGCATTGAGGTGATTCAAAATCCAAGGTACATATTCATCTCCCAGAAGAAATACATTGGAGAACTGTTGAACAAGTTTGGCATGGTTGTGTGCAATCTTGTTTCTACTCCAATGGAATAGAATTTGAAACTCACATCAAAAGAAGGGAATTAATTTGAGGATGCAACCAAGTATAGACAGCTCATGGGAAGTCTTATCTATCTTACTACCACCATACCATACATTTCATTTGTTGTTGGGATTCTTTCCAAGTTCATGCAAAATCCTTGTGAAGGATATTGGTTTGTTGCAAAAAGAGTTCTAAAATACTTGAAAGGATCTCAAGATTTTGGACTCAAGTACTCTAAGGTATATGACTTAAACCTAATCAAATATTTTGATTCGGACTTTGTTGGGGATAAGGAAACTAGAGTATCAACTTCAGGCTATCTCATGAGTCTTGGATCAACAATTGTCTCCTAGAGCTCACTCAAACATTCAGTTCCAGCAAATTCCACAATAGAGGAAAAATAAGTGGCAGCTACAACATCGACGAAGGAGATTGTATAGCTCAATAAAATACTTGAATATTTGCATGAGAAACAAGTGAATTCTACTCCTCTTCTAGTTGACAATAATTTTGCAATCAAATTGGCCATGAATCCCAAATTCCATGATCGAACTAAGCAAATCAACACAAAGTATCACCTGATTTGATATCATGTAGAGGCAAAGACTATTCACTTGAGACATTGTTCCAAAAATGAGCGAATTGTGGACATCTTTACCAATGTGCTTGGAAGAGAAAAATTTGAGAAGTTCAAAATGATGCTTGGACTCAAACACACCCCTTCGGATTAAGGGGGGGATGTTGGACATGTAATCCATGGGATTTTGTTACTTGTAATAATATTGTAAATATGAAGAGTCGTAGGTGATAGGAAGCATCTTCATTTATGGAAGACCAACAATCATTTATTGGTGTATTTATGCTCCTATCGTGTTAATGAAAATGGCATCAAGTGTGGAGTTATATTTTTTTCCAATCCCTGGCCTAACACAAAGTATGTTGAAAAGCAAAAAGAAAGTGTACCAACATGCTCAGTGAAAAAAATGGGACCTTTGGTAAAAATTCCATTAGAAACTAAACATGTTTGACCCCTCAATCAACAACATAAAGTTGTAGAATAGAATAACCCATTCATTATTAAATAAGCACATTTTTCATAGGGCCTTTATCACAACAGGCCTAGGGGTCAAGTTCATATAGTTCCAATGGATTTCGTAGAAGATGGATTCCTTCTAGGAATTTAGGTCATGAAATTTCAATAGGTATACAATCGAAATAGAGAGTGATTTTCAGAGTTTTCCACAACTAGAATCCATGAGTACACTCATGTGAAATCGTATAGATCTCGATACATGTGAAATTGTACAAATATTAAGTCAATGATGGCATCTTGATCTACAAGTTGCATACATTTAATTCCAATAAATAACATTGAATTCCAAACGCAACACACTTCCTAAACCCCATAAAAAAAAGACACACACCCAATCAATAGAAATCTACACCAACAGTCCATACTCCACAAAATTTTCTTATCATTTCTCCCATTCATTGACTCTATTTAAGACTTGAATCCTATGGAACTAGTAGATAATTTGAAGATCTAATCAAACCACTATGCCTATAAAACATTCAAAATTGTCATGAATTTTTTGTTTTCATGTCCAAAGATAGTAATACCTTATAAGGAACTTATTTTTGTAAGTAAATGAAGGACTCAGTGCAATAATAACACTTCTAGCTAGGTAATATTGCTATGAGAATTGTGAATGCCATTTTTTTATGAAAAAATCATTTAGAACTAGGGTGTTATAAAGTTTTTACTATTTTTTCTGGAAAACTCTAGGTGCTCTTATAGCATGGGGTGGGAGAGATCTCTAATTTTAGTCTTAAAAGAATTTCCAAAATGTCATTCATGGGGTATGGGACTTTATTGTTCATATGATCTCCATGCCTACATGCATCCATAATAGTAGTAGCCCTCTTACTAACATAATGATCGATAGTTGGTTGGGTGAATATGATTTCTTGCTTGGCATTATCCTCTCCTCCTTTGTGCAACCTGCCTGTTTTTTATGTGTCTTATAACCCTTCATGTAGTAATTAACTGATAATTGGTCTAAAAGGGGCACTATTTTTGTTCATAAATAATTCAAAAAAAATGATGATGCAATCCTTCTACATAAAAGTATCCTAAGAGATGCCAAAGTTTTCAAACATCATTGAAATTTTTGAAGCTTTATGATAAAAATCATTAGCAAAAACCCATATGTTTTAATTTCTTGAATCAGACCCAAAATTTGCTTGCAAGAGGTCGGAAATTTTGTAGGTGACAATAAATAATCTAGTAAAAATCAGGCATCCCAAAATTGGTGTGTAAGGATGTAGTGTCTAAATGGACAAACAGCGAATTAAAAGTCTTGAATAGATGGAACTCTTTACTTGTCTAAATCT
This sequence comes from Picea glauca, assembly GCA_000966675.3. NCBI lineage: Eukaryota > Viridiplantae > Streptophyta > Pinopsida > Pinales > Pinaceae > Picea > Picea glauca. Next base: position 5,738 of record JZKD02S0526966.1, on the reverse strand, counting down.
AATAGATGAAATTTATTAAAAGGATCATATTCAATTTTTGAAAGAAACATTCTCATTACACTCAAAATAATATTTTATAAAAAAAGGAATGCTAAAGTAGTGGGAAAGGATGAAAGTATGTTGAAACGATATGTTGGGATACAAGTTAGCATTTAAGCCCCTAAATACCGACAATAATGTAAAAAAAAAGTAAATGTTCAAAATGTGAAAATCCATGGGATAGTTTCATCAATTAAAATTATTGAAAGCATTACAAGGGACATGTTGTTCAATAAATACATAAAGTTAAGATTTATTGGACAAATATTTCTCTTAACCTTACTTCGTAATAAGTGACTTGCATATCTAGCTGACCAAAAATTAAGTTATATATATTATCATTGTGGTATCATTCAATAAGTGCTCCACATTAGTTCCATCAAAGCTTCATACAGTAATCAAAGGCATATCATATCATATTCATGCAAACAATGACTATAAATTTTACACATGATGAAAATAAAAGAACTTTGTACATTTTACATGGTAATTCATTTCTATTAGGATTTCTTTCTGGAACATATCTAGCCAATGACTAATGATAAAATCATGCTCAACTTTCATCAAAAAATAAAACCTAAAACGTGTATGTAGATTTGACAACTTGAGGTTGTAGTTGAGAATCTTCTTGGGTATTTTGTAGCATTAAAAAATATGCATTTGAAATTTGAAACAAAATAAAGTTATTGTTGACTTCTCACTATGATCATTAGCTTAGAAATTCATCATCACCCCTTTGTGAGAGAAACCAAACACATAATCTTATTAGTAACTACCCTAGTTATCAATTAACTTGCAAAAGATTAATGAACCCAAAAAAGAGATTCACATTATAAGTAGTTTAGAAATTCAAAATCCACTTGGCATACGCAGCGGTCCCCAAGGGCCTGCTATGTTTACTCGAAACACCCAACAAACATATACTCGAAAATAAATACAATATGGGCATGGCCACCAAAATGTGATATGAAAAAACTCGTTTCATCCTTTTAAAAGTTTCAACAAGGATGATGCCTTGTTTCCACTCCATCACAAAGCATGACTATAATATCCACAAAAATTAAAATCCTTCTAGTTTTATATTCCAAGGGTACAAGTTCCTATTTTGAAGTTATTGCGGAAATTTCAAGAACCCTCAAAACCCTCTTTGCAAGAAATCAATAAGAAATATTTGAAGCCCAATAATTGCATGTCGAGTTATCCCAACCATTCACCATTCGACGCATTCACCAAACCTGAGGCCAAAAAGTTTAAGTGAGTAACAAAATACTACAAACAAATCAACAAGAATACAACCAATAATACTTTATAAATAATCCATAAGATAGTAATAAAAAAAAATAATAATAAAGTATAATGTTTTAAAAACAGTGTGAAAACATTACCCTATTTAGATTTTTGACAAAATCTTCAATAGTTTTGTAATCACTTTCTTCTAATTTGTATGTGTCATTCTTGTTATTATATGAAAAGTTAGCCACTGCTATACCAAATTCAAGTTGTATGAAAATATTATTTTTCAAATCATATTTATACAGGTGTTTCCCCTTTATGCTATTGTACAAACAAAGTTGAATCTCAACTCCTTCAAGCCTATTGAAAAGATCAATGTCTTTATGGTAATAAAATACCCTATTACCATCTTTTTTTCTTATTCTTTGAACTCTTCCAATGTACCAAATCCTAGAAGAAACACCATGTTTTGTACTTCGATAAACACCTTTTCTTGTAGCATGTTCAACAACAAGTATAGACTCACTCTCAAACAACACTGTACAATCTGAGCCTATTCCAAAACCAATTGAAATACCCTTTTCTGGAGCCCTCTCATCTCGCATACAGTAGACCCCATTTCTCACTTTAGTCATCCTAACGTTGGATAATGTCAGGTTTCCATTCAACTTACTAACCAAACAATATTTATACATATCCTTACTATCAATCTCCACCACTAGTTTGATAGTTATGTTTACATTCTCATCAATGGAATCTAAAATTTCATCCAACTCATGCCTCCACTCACTTTATGATGTTTGTAATTCACTATCCTCAACTGTCATTGAGGGAAAAGGTTGGAATATAGAGTTGGAATGATCTGGTGGAGAATCATAAACTACTTCATCCACAAATTGGAGTGTTGGAAAATTCTGGTCCTATATCCATGGTTTAAACCACCAAGAAAATTAGGTGTCTCCCTTTGGTTGCATGCCAAGATTTGATAAAATTCCATGTGCATCCTCCAATATTATCTTGATGGATTCTATAATTTTTTCATCTATAGGCATTGAATCATATTGTGACAAAACATCAATGTCCCCACTCACTTGTTGGTGCAATGTATTCCAGATGCTCATTTGTTTCTTATGAGAGTTTTTAAAATGAATCCCTTGGGGATTCGATTCTTCTTCAGAAACTCTATTAAGAGTTCCAATGGCATGAATCAAGTCATTGAAAACATAGGTCCTCTCTGCTCCAACCATCCCACCAACTTTTCTAAATAAGTTCTCACATACATCTGACCCATTCAGGTACAATACACGTGGCAATTTAGAGTATTGATCCCTAAACAATCTCATCAACAAAACTACAAAGTGGCAAGAAATTTGCACATCTTGATATGCCTCTCTGCTAATTAAATTTATGTTGGCATTAGTATGAGATTTTTTTTGTACCTAACATAACCATAACATAAGAAAATGATGAACTATTGAAGCATTTTGTACTCTTTCCCAAAGAGTCAAGCTACAAGACAAAAAAACATCAATATAGTTAACAATAATTGCTAGATAGGTCTTTGTATCTAATGTCCTCTCTTTCAGACCACATGTACTTCTCATCTATTTCAAACACCTATGAACATGCCTTGAATCAATGGGTTGTGCTAAACCCCAATTTTGTCGATCAGTCCTCTCGATATCTTCAATTTTAAGTTTGTGATCATCCACTTTAAAAGTGTTATAAACCATTTTGACATGGTTAAAATTAAACACCTCTTGTCCAATAATCAAATATTTTCTACCGCTAAACAAAGGATTCTCTAACTTTTTGTTGTTGTGGATATAATCCTGGTCATGGATTCTTGTTACATTGACACTATTATACAACCCAATTAGCCTCCATCCTTCCCAAGGAATTTGATGTCTAATTCTTGTAGGAAGAATAGTCCTTCAACATAAGTTGTCTTCTTCTACTATATCCATATGAGGAATGACCAATAACAAGTCCCAAAAAAAATTCAACAAGTTTCTTCCATGGGTCTTCTATTTTTTCCCATTCTTGATGAACAAAATTTGCATTGAACCTATTGCACATTGGATGAACAACCAGAACCAAACGGGTAAGCTTGGCATGTAAAGGGTTTGCAATAATAACACGTGCATAATCGTCAATCACACAATTCTTAAAAGTGTATGTAATAATCTCATATCCTGCAACACCCTGACCAACTGTCACTGAGAAATGTGATTGGCACTTATGTTCTTCTTTCTTACCACAAAATCCCACCATTGTATCACTTTTTGCTACCTACTTGACATATTTTTTCACAACAATTTCATCTTCAGCAAGAAATACAGGAATTGGGCCCTCTATACCATGTTTGGCTTTATAAGAAGCCTAAACTTTTCCAACTGCCACAAAAATGTAATTGTGCTCTGTTGGGATATATACCAATGATTTTATAACTTTCCTTAAAGTCGTAGATATTGAAGGGTCATCCAGATTCAAACTTATAAAGCTATGTAATCTAGGACCTCCCCACAACTTAATCATCTCATAGATAGATTTAGTGGATGTATTGTACCTTCTCCCTACTTTTGGATGCATCAGGTTGTGAAGAATATCTTGGACAAATTCCTAGACCGCATCTTTACCATTCTTATGAGCCTCACACACATCATTGCAAAACCTAAAGACATTCTTCCTTTCTATAGATTCAAACAACTTTTCCTTCAAGGACATCATTCTAATAGACAGTGTAGAAACCTTCGTCCTCTCCCACCAAAGAGCTCGCATTGTTGATGTATGGTTATCATTTACACCTTGTGCAACAATTTTGACTTCAGTTTGAGTTAAATGGTCTAGTCTTCTCCCTTTCCTTGTATATGTCTTGTGTCTTTTAATGTTTCTCATTCACGATATAAGAACATCCTAAAGTCATTACATTCAGGAATCAACTCACAAAAATTTTATGTCAATGAATTGAAAGGGATTCATGTTTCAGAAGCCCTCTGGTAACAAATATGGCTATATGTGCCATCAATACGACATTCAGTACCATAAAAACATAGTGTCCTTTTAGTATGCTTCTCTATGGCCCACAATTTCTCACCTTGTTGATCATCCATTGGGACCTTTGTATTGAGTCTCTCCCCATTTCTATCAATATAAGGACCTCGATAGCCCCAACATTGTAATATCAAGGAAGATAAATGACCTACAATAATATGAAAAATACATTGAAAAATGAACTAGTTTCAAATAAGATAACAAATAAAATAGCTTGCACATTCAAATTCAAAAAGGAATTAAATTAAAACTTGCATAATTAACACACCTGAAGTAGAATCACCTGCATTTGTAGAACCCTTATATAATAGTGATGGTGATGATGGAACCAAGAACCTAGTCAAACTCTGATGGGACTTCTCAGTGGTAGGATTTTTGGGTCTGTCGATTATGCCAATCCTTGACCTGTTTGTATTATGCAAAGCCTCATCTATCGACATAATATGCTTCTTTGATTTCATGTATTCATTCAAAGAACCGACAATATTACCACTTACTGGCACTAAACAAAACCATTTATTACATCTTGTACATTCCACTTTTATTTTCCTCTTCTCCTCGTATTATCCAAGTGTTGCTTCCACCACCTTGAACAAATCAGGATCTTGTGTCTTGTTGGAATCATTTATAATTTGTATTGCTTGCTCAATCTCAAATCGATCTCCAATCATTATTGTTCATGTTGCTTCGTCATTACATGAAAGAATTTGACTCTTTCCCACTGCTAAAATGTTATGTTAATGAGTTGTTAATATGATATGAGAATTTTTGAAGTTGATGAATGTTCAAGATGTCAATGATATTTCCCATGTTCCATAAGCAACACCAAAATTTTCACTCAGGATCTTTATTTGAGGTTTTCCCTTTTATGAAGATACTTGGAGACTAAGCTTCTCCCCAACAAATTGTTCAATTAAACTATTCACTTTGTTTTGTCGGGATGCCAATACAACAGGATCAACATATGTGCACTGTTGTATAGACTTTGACACACTTTCAAATCTTGTTTGTTTATGCATAGGTTCCTCCATATGCTCGCCAATGTTTCCAACATTTGGAGCTTTTCCCCCTACACTTGATCCAAATGTTTCAATTTACAATGTGTCTAGTTTCCTCTTGATGGCTATAGTTGTTGTTTCCACTCTCCATTTTTCCTCTTGCTTTGGATTTAACGAGTGCCCATTACTACCAACAAACTCAAAAGGATATCCAATGACTCCATCGTCCATAATTTCATGGTAGATTTCAGAAAATGTAGAATCTTTTCAACCCCTGACTACGCCAAAGACGTAATTCCCTTCACTAGATACAATTTCATATTCCAAAGACATCTTAATTTACATCCATATGTACCTTAGTAAATTAAGAACAATAAGTATACCAACTATTAAGACAACGAAATTTAAAATGAC
>JZKD02S0526933.1:0-16665 GCA_000966675.3 Picea glauca | reverse complement strand
AGTCTCATCTTTGTAATTTGATTTATGTTTTATCTCTAACCCTATAATAGATCAGTAGCATGCATGCATAGTCTTGTCGTGATTGCAGGGAATCTTTTGGAAGGAGCAGCAGCAAGGGGATAAGAAGCTCAACGGAGGATCTACTTCAGCCGTCCGGAAAAAGGTTGGTTTAGTCTTCCCTTGTATGCATGTGAAGAAAGGGGTTTCAGATTCGGGTAGAAGGTTAAAAGTTAAGTCTTGAGGGTCATGATCTGCGTATAAGCTTAGAGCCCTAGCTTATTAGTCCGTAGGGTAGAATACCCAACAACAATCCCCCATTTCAAAATATGATTTCATATTGGGTTACAACAGTCTTGATTGCAGACGAAGACGTATCATTCTGGGGCTGCTTTTTCTCAACTTTAGGTCACGTTCCAGGCCCAAGTTTGGAACGAAGTGGAACTAAAGGTTGAAAATCAAAATCCTCCGCTTCCAAATATGACATCATATTTGGATACCCATTTGAGAGTTTTACACCATAGTCTTGATTGCGGGCGAAGACATGTAGTTATGGGCCCGCTTTGTTTCAACCTTGGATCACATCCAGGCCCACATTTTGAACGAAGTGGAACTACGGGTTGAAAAGAAAGATCCTCCATTTCCAAATATGAAACCATATTTGGATACCCATTTGAGAGTTGTACACCACAGTCTTGATTACAGGCAAAGGCGTGTATTTCTGGGGCCACGTTTTCTCAACTTCGGTTCATATTCTAGGCCGAAGATGGAACGAAGTGGAACTACGGTTTGAAAAGTAAAATCCTCCATTTCCAAATATGAGATCATATTTGGATACCCATTTGAGAGTTGTACACCACAGTATTGATTGTGGGTGAAGAAATGTAGTTTCGAGACCACGTTTTCTCAACTTTGGGTCATATTCTAGGCCCATGTTAGGAATGAAATGGAACTATGGAATGAAATTAAAAATACTCCATTTCCAAATGTGAAATCATATTTGGATACCCATTTGAGAGTTGCACACCACAATCTTGATTGTGGGCGAAGAGGTGTAGATCTGGGGATGCGTTTTCTCAACTTTGGGTCATATTCTAGGCCTAAATTAGGAACGAAGTGGAACTACAGATTGAAAAGAAAAATCCTCCATTTCCAAATATGAAATCATATTTCGATACCCATTTGAGAGTTGTACACCACAGTCTTGATTGCGGGAGAAGACATGTATTTCTGGGGCTGCGTTTTCTCATCTTCGGGTCATATTCTAGGCCCAAGTTGGGAATGAAGTGGTACTACGGGTTGAAATGAAAAATCCTTTGTTTCCAAATATGAAATCATATTTGGATACCCATTTGAGTGTTGTACACGAGAGTATTGATTGCGGACACAGACATATTGTTCTAGGGCCGTTTTTTCTCAATTTCAGGTCACATTCCAGGCCCAAGTTTGGAACGAACTGGAACTATAGGTTGAAAAGAAAAATCCTTTGCTTCTGTGTATGAAATCATATATGGATACCCATTTGAGATTTGTACACCACAGTCTTGATTGCAGGCAAAGACGTGTAGTTCTCAGGCCGCATTTTCTTAACTTCGGGTCACGTTCCATGCCCAAGGTTGGAACCAAGTGGAACTATGGTTTGAAAAGAAAAATCATCGGTTTCCGTGTATGAAATCATATTTTGATACCCATTTGAGAGTTGTACACCATAGTCTTGATTGTGGGAAAATACGTGTAGTTTTGGGGCCGTTTGTTCTCAACTTTGGGTCATATTCTAGGCCCATGTTTGGAATGAAGTGGAACTACAGGTTGAAAATAAAAATCATTCATTTCCAAATATGAAATCATATTTGGATACCCATTTGAGTGTTGTACATCTCAGTCTTGATTGCGGGCGAAGACGTGTAGTTCTGGGGCTGCGTTGTCTCAACTTCAGATCACGTTCCAGGCCCAAGTTTGGAACGAAGTGGAACTATGGGTTGAAAAGAAAAATCCTCCATTCTGGGACCGCGTTTTCTCAACTTTGGGGCACGTTCTAGGCCCAAGGTTGGAACGAAGTGGAACTACGTGTTGAAAAGAAAAATCCTCTGTTTCCAAATATGAAATCATATTTGGTTACCCATTTGAGATTTGTACACCACAATCTTGATTGTGGGCGAAGAAGTGTAGTTCTCGGGCAACTTTTTCTCAACTTCGGGTCACCTTCCAAGGCCAAGTTTGGAACGAAGTTAAACAACGAGTTGAAAAGAAAAATCCTTCATTTCCAAATATGAAATCATATATGGATACCGATTTGAGATTTGTACACCACAGTCTTGTTGCGGGCGAAGACGTTTATTTCTCATGCCGCTTTTTCTCAACTTCGGCCACATTCCAGGCCTAAGATTGGAATGAAGTGGAACTGTGAATTAAAAAGAAAAATCCTTCGTTTCCAAATATGAAATCATATTTTGATATCAATTTGAGAGTTGTACACCAAAATCTTGATTGCGGGTGAAGACGTGTAGTTCTAGGGCCGCTTTTTCTCAACTTCGGGTCATATTCTAGGCCCAAGTTTGGAACAAAGTGGAACTACGGGTTGAAAAGAAAAATCCTTTGTTTCCAAATATGAAATCATATTTGGATACCCATTTGAGAGTTGTACATCACAATCTTGGTTGTGGGTGAAGACATGTAGTTTTGGGGCCACATTTTCTCAACTTCGGAGCACGTTCCAGGCCGAAGTTTGGAACGAAGTGGAACTACAAGTTGAAAAAAAAAAACCTCTGTTTCCAAATATGAAATCATATTTGGATACCCATTTGAGATTTTTACACCATAGTCTTGATTTTGGACGAAGACGTGTAGTTCTAGGGGTGCTTTTTCTCAACTTCGAGTCATGTTCCAGGCCCAAGTTTGGAACAAAGTCGAACTAAGGGTTGAAAATCAAAATCCTTCGTTTCCAAATATAAAATCAGATTTGGTTACCCATTTGAGTGTTTTACACCACAGTCTTGATTGCGGATGAAGATGTAACATTTTGGGGCCGTTTTTTCTCAACTTCGGGTCACGTTCCAGGCCCAAGTTTGGAACGAAGTGGAACTATGGGTTGAAAAGAAAAATCCTCCTTTTCCGTGTATGAAATCTTTTTCCGATACGTATTTGAGAATCGTACACCATAGTATTCATTGCGGGCGAAGATGTGTAGTTCTCGGGACGCTTTTTCTCAACTTCGGGTCATGTTCCAGGCCCAAGTTTGGAACGAACTGGAACTATGGGTTGAAAAGCAAAATCCTCCTTTTCTGCGTATGAAATCATATTTGGATACCCATTTGGGAGTTGTACACCACAGTCTTGATTGCGGGTGAAGACGTGTAGTTCTAGGGCCACTTTTTCTCAACTTTGGGTCACGTTCCAGGCCCAAGTTTGGAACGAAGTGGAATTACGGGTTGAAAAGAAAAATCCTCCATTTCAAAATATGAAATCATATTTGGATACATGTTTGAGAGTTGTACACCACTGTATTGATTGCGGGCAAAGAAGTATAGTTCTTGGGCCGTGTTTTCTCAACTTCGGGTCACATTCCAGGCCCAAGTTTGGAATGAAGTCGAACTACGGGTTGAAAAGAAAAATCCTCTGTTTCCAAATATGAAATCATATTTGGTTACCCATTTGAGAGTGGTACAACACAGTCTTGATTGCGGGCGAAGACGTGTAGTTACCAAGCCGCTTTTTCTCAACTTCAGGTCATGTTCCAAGCCTAAGATTGGAACGAAGTGGAACTATGGGTTGAAAAGAACATTCCTCTGTTTCCAAATATGAAATCATATTTTGATACCCATTTGAGAGTTGTACACCACAGTCTTGATTGTGGGTGAAGAAGTGTATTTTTGGGGCCTCTTTTTCTCAACTTCAGGTCATATTCTAGTCCTAAGTTTGGAACGAAGTGGAACTACGGGTTGAAACGAAAAATCATTTGTTTCTAAATATGAAATCATATTTGGATACCCATTTGAGAGTTGTACACCATAGTCTTGATTTTGGACGAAGACGTGTAGTTCTGGGGCCGTTTTTTCTCAACTTCGGGTCACATTCCAGGTCAAAGTTTGGAATGAAGTGGAACTATGGGTTGAAAAGAAAAATCCCCTGTTTCAAAATATGATATCATATTTCGTTACCCATTTGAGTGGTGTACACCATAGTCTTGATTGCGGACGATGATGTATCATTTTGGGGCCGCTTTTTCTCAACTTCAGGTCACGCTCCAGGTCCAAGTTTGGAACGAAGTGGAACTATGGGTTGAAAATAAAAATCTTCCGCTTCCAAATATGAGATCATATTTGGATACCCATTTGAGCACCACAGTGTTGATTGCGAGCGAAGACGTGTAGTTCTAGGGTTGCTTTTTCTCAACTTCGGGTCACGTTCCAGGCCCAAATTTTGAATGAAGTGGAACTACGGGTTGAAAAGAAAGATCCCCCATTTCCAAATATGAAATCATATTTGGATACCCATTCGAGAATTGTAACCCACGGTCTTGATTGTGGGCAAAGGCATGTATTTTTGGGGCCACAATTTCTCAACTTCGGTTCATATTCTAGGCCCAAGTTGGAACTAAGTGGAACTACGAGTTGAAAAGCAAAATCCCCCATTTCCAAATATGAGATCATATTTGGATACCCATTTGAGAGTTGTACACCACAGTCTTGATTAGGGGCGAACAAATGTAGTTATGGGGCCATGTTTTCTCAACTTCGTGTCATATTCTAGGCCAAAGTTAGGAACGAAGTGGAACTACGGAATGAAATTAAAAATACTCCCTTTCCAAATATGAAATCATATTTGGATACCCATTTGAGAGTTGTACACCACAAGTTTGATTGCAGACAAAGACATGTAGATCTGGGGACGCGTTTTCTCAACTTCGGGTCATATTCTAGGCCCAAATTGGGAACGAAGTGGAACTACAGATTGAAAAGAAAAATCCTCCATTTCCAAATATGAAATCATATTTGGATACCCATTTGAGAGTTGTACACCATAGTCTTGATTGTGGGTGAAGACGTGTAGTTCTGGGGCCGCGTTTCCTCAACTTTGGGTCATATTCTAGGCCCAAGTTAGGAACGAAGTGGTACTACGGGTTGAAAAGAAAAATCCTCCATTTCCAAATATGAAATCATATTTGGATACCCATTTGAGTGTTGTACACCACAATCTTGATTGCGGACGAAGACGTATCATTCTGGGGCCGTGTTTTCTCAACTTTTGGTCACATTCTAGGCCGAAGTTTGGAAAGAAGTGGAACTACGGGTTGAAAAGAAAAATCCTCCATTTCCAAATATGAAATCATATTTGGATACCCATTTGAGAGTTGTACACCATAGTCTTGATTGCAGGCGAAGACATTTAGTTCTAGGGCCACAGTTTCTCAACTTTGGGGCATGTTCCAGGCCCAAATTTTGAATGAAGTGGAACTACGGGTTGAAAAGAAAAATTGTCTGTATCAAAATATGAAATCATAATTGGATACCCATTTGAGTGTTGTACACCACAGTCTTAATTACGGACGAAGACATATCATTATGGGGCCACTTTTTCTCAATTTCGAGTCTCGTTCCAGGCCCAAGTTTGGAACGAAGTGGAAGTACGAGTTAAAATGCTAAATCCTCTGTTTCCAAATATGAAATCAAATTTGGATACCAATTTGAGAGTTGTACACCACAGTCTTGATTGCGGGCAAAGATGTGTAGTTCTGGGGCCGCTTTTTCTCAACTTCGTGTCACGTTCCATGCTTTAATTTTGAATGAAGTGGAACTACAGGTTGAAAAGAAAAATCCTATGTTTCCAAATATGATATCATAATTGGATACCCATTTGACAGTTGTACACCATAGTATTGATTGCGGGCAAAGACGTGTAGTTCTGAGGCTGTGTTTTCTCAACTTCGGTTCATATTCTGGGCCCAAGTTAGGAAATAAGTGGAACTATATGTTGAAAAGAAAAATTACCTATTTTCGCGTATGAAATCATATTTGGATACCCATTTGAGAGTTTTACACCACAGTCTTGATTGCGGGCGAATACATGTAGTTCTCAGGTCTCTTTTTCTCAACTTCGGGTCACGTTCTAGGCCCAAGTTTGGAACGAAGTGGAACTACAAGTTGAAAAGAAAAATCCTCTGTTTCCACGTATGAATTCACATTTGGATGCCGAGTTGAGAGTTGTACACAATAGTCTTGATTGTGGGTGAAGACATGTAGTTCTCGAGCCATTTTTTCTCAATTTCGGGTCACATTCCAGGCCCAAGTTTTGAATGAAGTGGAACTACGGGTTGAAAAGAAATATCCTCTATTTCCACGTATGAAATCATATTTGGATACCCATTTGAGATTTGTACACCATAGTCTTGATTGTAGGTGAAGATGTGTAGTTCATGGGACACTTTTTCTCAACTTCGGGTCACGTTCCATGCCCAAGTTTGGGACGAAGTGGAACTACGGGTTGAAAAGAAAAATCTTTTGTTTCCGCATTTGAAATCATATTTTGATACCCATTTGAGTGCCATACACCACAGCCTTGATAATGGGCGAAGACGTGTAGTTCTCAGGCCAGTTTTTCTAAACTTCGGGTCACGTTCTAGGCCCAAGTTTGGAACGAAGTGGAACTATAGGTTGAAAAGAAAAATCCTTTGTTTCCACATATGAAATCATTTTTGGATGCCTAGTTGAGATTTGTACACCACAATCTTGATTGCGGGCGAAGATGTGTAGTTCTCAGGCTACTTTTTCTCAATTTCAGGTCATGTTCTAGGCCCAAGTTTGGAACGAAGTGGAACTATGAGTTGGAAAGCAAAATCCTCTTTTTCCACGTATGAAATCATATTTGGATACCCATTTGAGAGTTATAAACCATAGTCTTGATTGCGGGCGAAAACATGTAGTTCTAGAGTCGCTTTTTCTCAACTTCGGGTCACCTTCCAGGCCCAAGTTTGGAACAAAGTGGAATTACAGGTTGAAAAGAAAAATCCTCCATTTCCAAATATGAAATCATATTTGGATACCTATTTGAGAGTTGTACACCACAGTCTTTATTGCAGGCAAGGACGTGTAGTTCTTGGGACGCGTTTTCTCAACTTCGGGTCACGTTCCAGGCCTAAGTTTGGAACGAAGTGGAACTACAGGTTGAAAAGAAAAATCCTTTGTTTCCAAATATGGAATCATATTTGGTTACCCATTTGAGATTTTTACACCATAGTCTTGATTGTGGGCAAAGTTGTGTAGTTCTCGAGCCACGTTTTCTCAACTTCGGGTCACGTTCCAGGCCTAACATTGGAACGAAGTGGAACTACGTGTTGAAAATAAAAATCCTCAGTTTCCAAATATGAAATCATATTTTGATACCCATTTGAGAGTTATACACCACAACCTTGATTGCGGGCGAAGACGTGTAGTTTTAGGGGCACTTTTTCTCAACTTCAGGTCATATTCTAGGCCCAAGTTTGGAACAAAGTGGAACTACAGGTTGAAAAGAAAAATCATTCGTTTCCAAATATGAAATCATATTTCGATACCCATTTGAGAGTTGTACATTACAGTCTTCATTGCGGATGAAGACGTGTAATTCTGGTGCCATGTTTTCTCAACTTCGTATCACATTCGAGGCCTAATTTTGGAACAAAGTGGAACTATAGGTTGAAAAGAAAAATCCTTCGTTTCCAAATATGAAATCATATTTGGATACCCATTTGAGAGTTGTACACCATAGTCTTGATTTCGAGCGAAGACGTGTAGTTCTGGGGCCATTTTTTCTCAACTTTGGGTCACGTTCCAGGCCCAAGTTTGGAACGAAGTGGAACCATGGGTTAAAAAGAAAAATCCTTCGTTTTCAAATATGATATCATATTGGGTTACCCATTTGAGTGTTTTACACCACAGTCTTGATTGCGGACAAAGACATATCTTTCTGGGGCCGCTTTTTCTCAACTTCGGGTCACGTTCTAGGCCCAAGTTTGGAACGAAGTGGAACTACGGGGTGAAAATAAAACTCCTCCGCTTCCAAATATGAAATCATATTTGTATACCCATTTGAGAGTTGTACACCACAGTCTTGATTTTGGGGGAAGACGTGTAGTTCTAGGGCCATTTTTTCTCAATTTTGGGTCACGTTCCAGGGCCAAATTTGGAACGAAGTGGAACTAAGGGATGAAAAGAAAGATCCTCCATTTCCAAATATGAAATCATATTTGGATACCCATTTGAGAGTTGTACACCACAGTCTTGATTGTGAGCAAAGGAGTGTATTTATGGGGCCTCATTTTCTCAACTTCGATTCATATTCTAGGCCCAAGTTGGAACGAAGTGGAACTACGAGTTGAAAATCAAAATACTCCATTTCCAAATATGAGAACATATTTGGATACCCATTTGAGATTTGTACACCATAGTCTTGATTGCGGGTGAAGAAATGTAGTTTCGGGGCCACGTTTTCTCAACTTTGGGTCACATTCTAGGCCCAAGTTAGGAACGAAGTGGAACTACAGAATGAAAATAAAAATTCTCCATTTCCAAATATGAAATCATATTTGGATAGCCATTTGAGAGTTGTACACCACTGTCTTGATTGCAAGCGAAGACGTGTAGATCTGGGGACGCGTTTTCTCAACTTCGGGTCATATTCTAGGTCCAAATTGGGAAAGAAGTGGAACTACAGATTGAAAAGAAAAATCCTCCATTTCCAAATATGAAATCATATTTGGATACCCATTTGAGTGTTTTAAACCATAGTCTAGATTGTGGATGAAGACGTATCATTCTAGGACTGCTTTTTCTCATCTTCGGGTCACGTTCCAGGAAAAAGTTTGGAACGAAGTGGAACTACGGGTTGAAAATCAAAATCCTCCATTTCCAAATATGAAATCATATTTGGATACCCATTTGAGAGTTGTACACCATAGTCTTCATTGTAGGCGAAGACGTGTAGTTCTGGGGCCACATTTTCTCAACTTCGATTCACGTTCTAGGCCCAAATTTTGAACGAAATGGAACTACGGGTTGAAAAGAAAAATCCTCTATTTTGAAATATGAAATCATATTTGGATACCCATTTGATTTTTGTACACCATAGTCATGATTGCGGGTGAAGAAGTGTAGTTCTGGGGATGTGTTTTCTCAACTTCGGGTCATATTCTAGGCCCAAGTTAGGAAAGAAGTGGAACTACGGGTTGAAAAGAAAAATACAACATTTCCAAATATGAAATCATATTTGGATACCCATTTGAGAGTTGTACACAACAGTCTTGATTGCGGGTGAGGACATGTAGATTCGGGGACGCATTTTCTCAACTTCGGGTCATATTCAAGGACCAAGTTGGGAACGAAGTGGAACTACAGGCTGAAAAGAAAAATCCTCTATTCCCAAATATGAAATCATATTTGGATACGCATTTGAGAGTTGTACACCATAGTCATGATTGCGGGTGAAGACGTGTAGTTCTAGGGCCGTGTTTTCTCAACTTCGGGTTATATTCTAGGCCCACATTGGGAACGAAGTAGAACTACAGGTTGAAAATAAAAATCCTCCATTTCCAAACATGAAATCATATTTGGATGCCCATTTGAGAGTTGTACACCACAATCTCGATTGCGGACGAAGACGTATAGTTCTAGGGCCGTGTTTTCTCAACTTCGGGTCATATTCTAGGTCGAAGTTGGGAATGAAGTGGAACTACGAGTTGAAAATATTTGGTTACCCATTTGAGTGTTGTACACCACAGTCTTGATTGCGAATGAAGAATTATCATTATGGAGCCACTTTTTCTAAACTTCAGGTCACGTTCCAGGCCCAAGTTTGGAACGAAGTGGAACTACAGGTTGGAAAGAAAAATCTTTCGCTTCCAAATATGAAATCATATTTGGATACCCATTTGAGAGTTGTACACCAGAGTCTTTATTACGCTCAAAGTCGTCTATTTTGGGGCTGCATTTTCTCAACTTCGGTTCATATTCTAGGCCCAAGTTGGAACAAAGTGGAACTACGGGTTGAAAAGAAAAATCCTCCAATTCCAAATATGAGATCATATTTGGATACCCTTTTGAGAGTTGTACACCACAGTCTTGATTGCGGGCGAAGACGTGTAGTTCTTAGGCCGTTTTTTCTCAACTTCGGGTCATATTCTAGGCCCATGTTTGAAATGAAGCGGAACTACGAGTTGAAAAGAAAAATCCTCCATTTCCACATATGTAATAATATTTGGATACCCATTAGAGATTTGTACACCACAGTCTTCATTGTGGGCGAAGACTTGTATTTCTCAGGCCACTTTTTCTCAACTTCAGGTCATGTTATAGGCCCAACTTTGGAACGAAGTGGAACTACGGATTGAAAAGAAAAATCCTCCATTTTCGCGTATCAAATCATATTTGGAAACCCATTTGAAAGTTGTACACCACAATCTTGATTGCGGTCGAAGACGTGCAGTTCTTGGGCCACTTTTTCTCAACTTCGGGTCACGTTCCAGGCCCAAGTTTCGAACGAAGTTTAACTAGAGGTTGAAAAGAAAAATCTTTTGTTTTCGCGTATGAAATCATATTTGGATACCCATTTGAGAGTTTTACACAACAGTCTTTATTGCAGGCGAAGACATGTAGTTTTCGGGCCGCTTTTTCTCAACTTCAGGTCACGTTCCAGGCCCAAGTTTGGAATGAAGTGGAACTACGGGTTCAAAAGTAAAATTCTTCATTTCCAGGTAAGAAATCATATTCAGATACCCATTTGAGAGTTGTACACCATAGGCTTGATTGTGGGCGAAGACGTGTAGTTCTTGGGCCACTTTTTCTCAATTTTGGGTCACATTCCAGTCCCATGTTTGGAATAAAGTGGAACTATGGGTTGAAAATAAAAATCCTATGTTTTCGGATATGAAATCATATTTGGATACCCATTTGAGAGTTTTATACCACAGTCTTGATTGCAGTCAAAGGCATGTAGTTATTGTGCGGCTTTTTCTCAACTTCGGGTCACGTTCCAGGACCAAGTTATGAACGAAGTGGAACTACGGATTGAAAAGAAAAATCCTTCATTTCCACGTATCAAATCATATTTGGATACCCATTTGCAAGTTGTACACCATAGTCTTGATTGCAGGCGAAGGCGTGTAGTTCTCGGGCCAATTTTTCTCAACTTCGAGTCATGCTCCAGGTCCAGGTTTGGAACGAAGTGGAACTATGGGTTGAAACTTAAAATTCTTCGTTTCCGCATATGAAATCATATTTGGATACCCATTTGAGAGTTGTACACCATAGTCTTGATTGTGGGCGAAGACGTGTAGTTCTCAGACTGCTTTTTCTCAACATCAGTTCATGTTCCAGGCCCAAGTTTGGAATGAAGTTGAACTATGGGTTGAAAAAAAAAATCCTTCGTTTCCATGTATGAAATCATATTTGGAGACCCATTTGAGAGTTGTACACCACACTCTTGATTGCAAGCGAAGACGTGTAGTTCTCGGGCCACTTTTTCTCAACTGCGGGTGACGTTCCAGGCCCAAGTTTGGAATGAAGTGGAACTATGGGTTGAAAATCAAAGTCCTTCATTTCCACGTATGAAATGATATTTGGATACCCATTTGAGAGTTTTACACCATAGTCTTGATTGTGGGCGAAGAAGTGTAGTTCTCGGGCCAATTTTTCTCAACTTCAGGTCACGTTCCAGGCACAAGTTTGGAACGAAGTGGAACTACGGGTTGAAACGAAAAATCCTCTTTTTTTGCATATGAAATCATATTTGGATACCCATTTGAGATTTGTACACCATAGTCTTGATTGCGGGTGAAGTCGTGTAGTTCTCAGGCAAAGTTTTCTCAACTTCGGGTCACCTTCCAGGCCCAAGTTTGGAATAAAGTGGAACACTGGGTTGAAAAGAAAAATACTTTGTTTCTGCGTATGAAATCATATTTGGATACCCATTTGAGAATTGTACACCATAGTCTTGATTGCGGGCGAAGACGTGTAGTTATCGAGCCACTTTTTCTCAACTTCAGGCCACATTCCAGTCCCAAGTTTGGAATGAAGTGGAACTACGGGTTGAAAAGAAAAATCCTATGTTTCTGCGTATGAAATCATATTTGGTTACCCATTTGAGACTTGTACACCACAGTTTTGATTGCGGGAAAAGACGTAGAGTTTTCGGCCCGCTTTTTCTCAACTTCGGGTCACGTTCTAGGCCCAAGTTTGGAATGAAGTGGAACTACAGGTTGAAAAGAAAAATCCTTTGTTTCCAAGTTTGAATTCATAGTCTGATGCCCAGTTGAGAGTTGTACACCATAGTCTTGATTGCGAGCGAAGACGTGTATTTCTCGGGCCGCTTTTTCTCAATTTTTGGTCACGTTCCAGGCCCAAGTTTGGAACAAAATGGAACTACGGGTAAAAAAGAAAAATCCTCTGTTTCCGCATATGAATCATATTTGGGTACCCATTTGAGAGTTGTACACCACTGTCTTGATTGCGGGCAAAGACGCATAGTTCTCCAGCTGCTTTTTCTCAACTTTGGGTCACGTTCCAAGCAAAACTTTGGAACGAAGTGGAACTACGGGTTGAAAAGAAAAATCCTCCATTTCCACATGTGAAATCATGTTTGGATACCTATTTGAGAGTCAATAGTCTTGATTATGGGTGAAGACGTGTAGTTCTCGGGCCACTTTTTCTCAACTTCGGGTCACATTCCAGGCCCAAGTTTGGAACGAAGTGGAACTATGGGTTGAAAAGAGGAATCCTCTATTTCCAAATATGAAATCATATTTGGTTACCCATTTGAGAGTTGTACACCATAGTCATGATTGCGGGCGAAGACATGTAGTTCTTGGGTCGCTTTTTCTAAACGTCGGGTCACTTTCCAGGCCCAAGTTTGGAACGAAGAGGAACTACGAGTTGAAAATAAAAATTCTTTGTTTCCAAATATGAAATCATATTTGGATACACATTTGAGATTTGTACACCACAATTTTGATTGAGGGAAAAGTTGTGTAGTTCTCTGGCCACTTTTTCTCAACTTCGTGTCACGTTCCAGGCCTAAGATTAGAACGAAGTGGAACTACGGGTTGAAAAGAAAAATCATTCATTTCCAAATATGAAATCATATTTTGATACCAATTTGAGAGTTGTACACCACAGTGTTGATTGCAGGCGAAGAAGAGTAGTTCTGGGGCTTCTTTTTCTCAACTTCGAGTCACGTTCCATGCCCAAATTATGAACAAAGTGGTACTACGGGTTGAAAAGAAAAATACTCTATTTCCAAATATGAAATCATATTTGGATACCCATTTGAGAGTTGTACACCACAGTGTTGATTGAGGGTGAAGACATGTATTTCTGGGGCCGCGGTTTCTTAACTTTGGTTCATATTCTAGGCCCAAGTTGGGAACGAAGTGGAACTACGGGTTGAAAAGAAAAATCCTCCATTTCCAAATATGAAATCATATTTGGATACCCATTTGAGTGTTGTACACCACAATATTGATTGAGGGTGAAGACATGTAGTTCAGGGGCCGCGGTTTCTTAACTTCGGTTCATATTCTAGGCCCAAGTTGGGAACGAAGTGGAACTACGGGTTGAAAAGCAAAATCCTCTATTTCCAAATATGAGAACATATCTAGATACCCATTTGAGATTTGTACACCATAGTCTTGATTGCGGGTGAAGAAATGTAGTTTCGGGGCCACGTTTTCTCAACTTTGGGTCATATTCTAGGCCCAAGTTAGGAACGAAGCGGAACTACGGAACGAAAATAAAAATTCTCCATTTCCAAATATGAAATCATATTTGGATAGCCATTTGAGAGTTGTACACCACTGTCTTGATTGCGAGGGAAGACGTGTAGATCTGGGGACGCGTTTTATCAACTTCGGGTCATATTCTAGGTCCAAATTGGGAACGAAGTGGAACTACAGATTGAAAAGAAAAATCCTCCATTTCCAAATATGAAATCATATTTGGATACCCATTTGAGTTTTTTAAACTACAGTCTAGATTGTGGATGAAGACGTATCATTCTAGGACCGCTTTTTCTCAGCTTTGGGTCACATTCCAGGCAAAAGTTTGGAACGAAGTGGAACTACGGGTTGAAAATCAAAATCCTCCATTTCCAAATATGAAATCATATTTGGATACCCATTTGAGATTTGTACACCATAGTCTTCATTGTAGGCGAAGACGTGTAGTTCTGGGGCCACATTTTCTCAACTTCGATTCACGTTCCAGGCCCAAATTTTGAACGAAGTGGAACTACGGGTTGAAAAGAAAAATCCTCTATTTTGAAATATGAAATCATATCTGGATACCCATTTGAGTTTTGCACACCATAGTCATGATTGCGGGTGAAGAAGTGTAGTTCTGGGGATGTGTTTTCTCAACTTCAGGTCATATTCTAGGCCCAAGTTAGGAAAGAAGTGGAACTACGGGTTGAAAAGAAAAATACAACATTTCCAAATATGAAATCATATTTGGATACCCATTTGAGAGTTGTACACCACAGTCTTGATTGCGGGTGAAGACATGTAGATCCGGGGACGCATTTTCTCAACTTCGGGTCATATTCAAGGACCAAGTTGGGAATGAAGTGGAACTACAGGCTGAAAAGAGAAATCCTCCATTCCCAAATATGAAATCATATTTGGATACCCATTTGAGAGTTGTACACCACAGTCTTGATTGCGGGTGAAGACGTGTAGTATTGGTAACGCATTTTCTAAACTTCGGGTCATATTCTAGGCCCAAGTTAGGAACAAAATTGAACTACGGTTTGAAAAGAAAAATCCTCCATTTCCACATATGAAATTATATTTGGATACCCATTTGAGAGTTGTACACTACAGTCTTGATTGTGGGCAAAGACGTGCAGTTCTTGGGTCACGTTTTCTCAACTTCGGGACATATTCTAGGCCCATGTTTGAAACGAAGTGGAACTATGGGTTGAAAAGAAAATTCCTCCATTTCCAAATGTGAAATCATATTTGGATACCCATTTGAAAGTTGTACATGTGATCTTGATTGGGATCGAAGACGTGTAGTTCTTGGGCCCCTTTTTCTCAACTTCGGGATATATTCTAGGCCCATGTTTGAAACGAACTGGAACTATGGGTTGAAAATAAAAATTCTTCATTTTCAAATATGAAATAATATTTGGATACCCATTTGAGAGTTGTAAACATGGTCTTGATTGCGTGCAAAGACGTGTAGTTCTCGGGCCACTTTTTCTCAACTTCGGGTCACGTTCCAGGCCCAAGTTTGGAATGAAGTGGAACTATGGGTTGAAAAGAAAAATCCTTCGTTTCCATGTAAGAAATCATATTTGGATACCCATTTGAGAGTTGTACACCATAGTTTTGATTGTGGGCGAAGACATGTAGTTCTTGGGCCACTTTTTCTCAACTTTGGGTCGAAAAATGATTTCATACACGGAAACGAAGGATTTTTCTTTTCAACCCACAGTTCCACTTCGTTCCAATCTTAGGCTCGGAACGTGGCCCGAAGTTGAGAAAAAGTGGCCTGAGAAATAAACCTCCTCGCTCACAATTGAGACTATGGTGTACAACTCTCAAATCGGTATCCATATATGATTTCATATTTGGAAACGAAGGATTTTTCTTTTCAACTCGTAGTTCCACTTCATTCCAAACTTAGGCCTAGAATGTGACCCGAAGTTGAGAAAAAGTTGCCCGAGAACTACACGTCTTCGCTCACAATCAAGACTATGGTGTACAATTCTCAAATGGGTAACCAAATATGATTTCATATTTGGAAACGGAGGATTTTGCTTTTCAACACGTAGTTCCACTTTGTTCCAAACTTGGGCCTGGAACGTAACCCGAAGTTGAGAAAAGGCAGCCCCAGAACTACATGTCTTCGCCTGCAATCAAGACTGTGGTGTACAACTGTCAAATGGGTATCCAAATATGATTTCATATTTGGAAATGGAGGATTTTCCTTTTCAACCCATAAATGAAGAATTTTACTTTTCGGGCCGCTTTTTCTCAACATCGGGTCAATCTAGGCCCAAGTTTGACGAGCCTCGAACGAAGGCTATTTGGAAAAAGTGGAAGTATGGGTTTCAAAATATAAAATAATTTTTTGATAACGATTTGAGAGATATAGGTGGGTTCCCAAGCGCTCGTAACATTGAGGCATTTTTTTCCCATATTGATCAAATACGTATCATTTTAGGGTTGATTTTGGTTAACCCCGAATGGAGGTGAATTTTGAAAAGAAAAATTCTTCATTTGCAAATATGAAATCATATTTGGATACCCATTTGAGAGTTGTACACGTGGTTCCTAACTGTGAGCAAAGATGTGTAGTTCTTGAGCAACTTCTTCTCAACTTCAGGTCAATTTAGGCCCAAGTTTGACCAGCCTCGAATGAAGGCTATTTAGAAGAAGTGGAATTATGGATTTTAAAGTATAAAACAATTTTTTGATACCCATTTGAGAGATGCAAGTGGGTTCATGAATGCTCGTAACGTTGAGGCATTCTTTGTCCCATTTTGATCAAATTCGTATCGTTTTAGGGTTGATTCTGGTTAACTCTGAATGAAGGTGATTTTAGAAAAGCAAAATTCTTCATTTGCAAATATGAAATCATATTTAGATACCCATAGGAGAGTTGTACATGTCGTCTTGATGGCGAGCAAAGACGTGTAGTT
>JZKD02S0526889.1:0-16665 GCA_000966675.3 Picea glauca | reverse complement strand
CTGATCATGTCATCAGGCTCTTCCTGCCAATCTTGGAATAACTATGCCACTGACAAGGTGAGCTGAGAAGGAAAAACTGCTTCAGTTCCATATACAAGCTGGAAAGGGGAGATGCCGAGGGACCTCTTTGTTGTCACCCTATCATCCCACAGAGAAAACTTGAGATTTGAATCCCATGCTTTCTTGTTTTATTCTAACACTATTTTGATGATCTTTATCAGGCTTTTGTTAGAGGACTCTACTAATCCATTTCCTTGGGGGTAGTAGGGAGTTGAGTGAATTAATGAAATTCCATGATGCTCATAGAACTTGATCAGTGGTTCAACTTTGAAGGATGCAACATTATCAATGATGATTCTATTTGGACATCCAAACCTTATTATAATATCCTCCATAAAACCAATGATCACCCTATGAGAAGCACTCCTTGTGGGAATAACCTCTATCCACTTGGTAAAATAATCTATGGCAGCCAGGATCCATCTGTGCTGTCCGCTTGATGTGAGATGAATTTCCCCAATGAATTCTAAGCCCCATTGTTGGAAGGGCCCTGAAGCAACCACATGCTTCAATGGAAGGGACTTCAAATGCTACTTCCCAACACATTTTTGACATTTAACGCCAGCTCTAATTTTTTCACAGACACCAGCGAACAAAGTAGGCCAAAAATACCCAACCCTGAGAATTTTATAGGCCCCAAAAATAAACATCTTAGAAGCACTCCTAGAGGGTCTTTCCAATACAAAACCTGCTCAATAAGGAAATATTTAATTGCTTTGAGCTTAAGATCTCTTGCCTTTATTTTTCCCATACCATTAGGGGGATTTAACTCTTGCAGGAAATATATAATGTCTTTGTACCAAGCACATTCTGCCAATGGGGGGTTGTCTTGAGGGTCTTTATTAGACACTGTAGCCTTCTAATTTTCTGAGCAAGCATTGATGAAGCTAACCCTCAAATATTTACAATTAGATTCAACCAATATCTTGGCTAAACCTTGGCCTTTAACTAGTTTGGTGGGTTTTATTTCCAGATTGAATTCAAGGATTTTGGCAATCCACTTGCTCCTTCTCCCATCTATGTTAGGATGAATGAGAAAGTCCTTCACATAAGCTGAAGGAATGTATGGAATAATATCCAAATGCAAACCATAGACTATGAAATATTTAAGAGCTTTCACCAAGGCATAGGCCCACTTCTCCATGATGTCATATCTCCCCTCTACGTCCCTTAATGCTCTACTAAAAAAAGAAATAGGCTACTCCAACCCTGCATCATTATTTGGTAATAAAACGACGACCATCGTATCAAATGAAGCAAAGGAAAAAATCATAAAATCCTTGGAATGATCAGGACTGATTAGCATAGGTGCTTCATTCTTTGGACTCAATAGTCCATTTTACTTCGTTCCCCTTCCTGAGCATGGTTGTGATATGCTTCACCAATTCAACAAAATTTGAAACAAACCTTCTTAGAAAATTAATTTTTCCCAGGAAGGACTAAAATTCTTTCTTGGATCTTGGAAGTGATAAGGCTTGAATAGCTTCTACCCTGCTTGAATCAATCCTGACCCCCTCAGCCGATACAATGTGTCCCAACAATTTTCCTTTTTGCATGGAAAATAAAGACTTCTTGGGATTTAGGGAGAGACCGAACCTTTTGCAATTCGAGAAGACCTTTCTTAGATGTTGAAAATGTTCTTTATCAGATTTGGAGAAGATTGTTATGACATCTAGATAGATGAACACAAATTTATCCCTTTCTCCAATGAAGGCGATGTCCATGGCTCGTTGGAAGGTTTCTCTTGCGTTCATCAATCCAAAGGGAATTTTGGCATACATGAAAGTTCCCCAAGGAGTGGTGAAGGTTGTCTTTTCTTGGTATTTAGGCAGGACATAGATCTGATTGTAGCCAGGAAATCCATCGATCATGGAGATCCTGGATGCACTTTTCACCCTTTGCAATATGTGTTCCATCTTTGGCAAAGGGTAATTTTCCTTCGTAGAGCTTCTGTTCAGGTTCCTGAAATCAACACAGAGTCTGATTTATCCATTCTTTTTCCTTACTGGAACCAAGTTGGCCACCCACTCAGAATATCTCAACGGGACAATGATTTTGGCGTCTATAAACTTCTTTACCTCTTTTTCCATAATAGGAAGCAACATAGGATTTATTTGTCTTAATTTCTGCCTAAATGGTTTGGCCTCCTCTTTCAATGGGATCTTATGCTCAATGACAACTGTGTCGTATGTTATGAGGTCTTCATAGGTTTAGGAAAACACATCATAAAATTATTTTAATAAATCAATATACTCGACTCTCTGCTCCCTTGACAGGCTGCGCGACAAATTGACAAACTTTGGATCCTCCTCTGTACCAGTATTTCACTCAGCTACATCAATATCCTCAATTGGGCCTTTAAACTTTACTGCCACATTGTTCCCATCAAACAATATTTCTAAAGGAACTAGCCCCTTTTGAATGTGGTTGCTAGGCATATGGAAAATATGGTGATTAGAAATTTTATTTAAAAATATATTAGCATGAGGGTCACCTTCGGAATCATGATCCTGATCAATGTGTAATGCAGAGAAATCATCGACATACTCAAGAAATTTTCTGATTTCAAGATCATCCTCGAACACCTTCCAATGCTTGATATTGTCAGGTACAGAGGGTCTATATCTTACCTCAAAATCATACCTGAGCTTAGGTGTCGATGGGATCCTGAAATGGCTCGCTGAGACAGCCAAAGAATCAACCATAGTATTCTCCTCTCTTGGAATAAATTAAATGTTGAAAGCTAAGAAGAAATTGTCAATTAGGTCCCACACCTCATTTATGTAAGTCTTAAACCTAGGGTTCTTGGCTTGATAAACATTCTTGACCTGATGAACAACTAGTTCAACATCTCCAAATACTTCTATCTCTTCAATCCCCATGTCTTTCGCAGCCCTTAAACCCAAAACAAGAGCCTCATACTCTGCCAAATTGTTGGTAGATTCAAATTCTAGGTTATAGGACAAAGGTATAGCCTCTTGACAAGGTGACAAAAAAACTACTCCAGTACCAATCCCTTCCTAAGAAGAGGCTCCGTCGAAGAACATATTCCACACAAAATTAGTTGGGGGAGGTATTTCACGAAAATAAATGGGTTGCTTTCTGATTTCAAGAGGAGCTTCAGAAGCATCTGTGAGCTGCAATATGCTGGATCCTAAGTCAGTGTCCAAAGAAAAAATAGGATGGTGGATGGGGTTTTCTTGATCACTTATAATATATGCCAATTGGGCTTCCCTGTAAAGTCTTCTATGCTCCCCCCCAAACACAAGAATAGTAACATATGTGAGGTCCATCTGCAAGGTTCCTCCAAGTATTTTTATCCAATATCTTGAAAAAAGCATGCCAAAATTGGGGGGCACATCAACCACTACAATGTCCATAACCACACTTTTCATGGGTAGATGAAACAAGGTCACAACTAGGTATTTGATAACCCCAAGACATTTCACTTTCCTAGAGTCAAAAGAATACAAGTCATGGTAATTTTTTGTGATTTCCAATCTCATTTCTTCCATGACAATTTTAGGCATGAGATTATGAGATGCCCCTGAATCCATCAGAAAATTATGCAACACCTTATCATGTATGTTCAGGGATGTATAGAAGGGAGGGGATGGATCATCTCTATCTTCTACCATAGGACCTAAGATGACTGCTAGTTTTTCATCTTGGATATTTACTGAATCCATGGAATGGCAAGATGGATCAGACTGCAATGACTTAGAGAGGGATTTTTTGAATTCTTCGTGCTTGACCAGTTTTGAGAGGGGCATAGGGATTCTAATTTTTTGAATTTCATGCTTGAAGCTAAAGAAGAAAGGGGGCTTCATAATTTATCTCACTTATGGGACATGACCTTTAGCTATTGGCGAGGGATTCTGAGTTTTCTTCTCTTGGATGCTGCTTGCTACTTCTTCAACATGCTTTTCTGCTCTGGTAGGCTGATAAGGAGCATCAGGATTTCCTCCTTTATTTTTGGACCCGAGGTTGTATCTATTTGGGTTGTTGCTGGCCTTGCCCCCCTTTCTCAACTTGTTCAATTGGCTGTCCATGAGAGACTCTTCACATGCTGATTGAGTTAAGTGAGGAGAAGAGGATGTATCTTCAAGACAATGAATTTTTGGATCTAGGTCTTCTTCCTCTTCCCCATATTCCACAACAAGGTTGTTTTGAAGAGGGGTCTGGATTTTCTTATCATCCCTCTCTCTGTTTCGAATTTCTCTTTTCATAATCTGAGGAGCATTGTTATTTGGCCTCTTGAAGTTGCCTCTGTTATCAACATTTTGAGGATTTCTGTATGTCTGCTTCCCTTCTAATTCCAACCTTTCCATTCTAGTTGAAATTTATTTTGGTAACTTGGTTGCTTCATCCATTTGAGGGGGGGAGGCAGAGGAAATGGAGGTTGAGGCTTCAAATCTTCCTCAGTATCTATCTTCCTTATTCTTGAGTCGGTCAACTGCCAATATGTTAGACTCTATTTCCAGGGCTACATCTCTCATATGAACCAAGGAATTAACTCTTCTCTCTCTTAACAAGAGATAGAAATCAGGGTCAAAATCACTAGCATAGGTAATTTTGGGAGAGGCTTTTGCAGGCTTTATCTCAACAGGGATCTTATTATACATTTTGTTGAATATTTTGGAGAAGTCAGAGATAGACTCTCCCTCCTTTGTCTTTAGTGACCCGAACTATGTGATATAGTACATTAAGTCCTTTTTATCCCCCCATTGTATAAAAAAGACATCATCTAAAGCCTCAATCCAATCAATGGATCCAGGGGTTAGGGCCCTGAACCAATTTATGGCTTCTCCATCAAGACCGTGGACACAAATCCTCATCCACACATCCTCATTTACTATGACACAGTTATCAACATAACTATAGAAAGCTTCAAGTTGCTCCTCTGCAGTGATATCTCCCTCCCCTGTAAAATTAGGTAGCTACTTAAGGTAGCCACCGGCTGGGAGGGCATTCAGAGGCAAGGTAAAATGAGAGGGGCATATCTAACAACTACTGTAGCGTCCATGCTATTTCTGTGGGGATTAGCTCCTACCATGGGAGTGTGAATAGGAGGAGAACTAGGAGGGGATGGAACTTGGACAGGGGAGGTTGGAGGTGTGCTTCTGGGAACAAAGGGAAATAATCGAGGCTCTGGAGAAAAGGCCTCAGGGCTCGAGAGAACAAAGGTTTCCCTCTCTCTCTCAAAGAAACAACTTTGAAAAGAGGAGGAGTAGTGAAACTTGGAGAGGGGAAATCAACAGGAACACTTCCAAAATTCAAACTTCTAGAAGCTCTAGCAGATGGTGTAATAGGAAAGTGAGAAACAACCACTGGAGTTGCTATAGGAGGATGGTGAAAATCATCAGAAATACCTGGTTCAACAACTAAAATACCTTCTTGAAGGATCTTTCATATTCTGATGACTTTCTCTGGGTCATGTTCAGGTGTTGCTAAAGGCAGTTGTGGAGTGGACCTCGTGTGTCTACCCCTGGAAGCCACAACTGAAACAGTGGAGTCGTCTCAATGGAGTCACCACAATGGAGTCGCCAAGTGCACAGTTGCAATATTTGATGTACTAAGTTCTGATGCACCTTCAAAACCAGTAATCTTTGTCATTCAATCCCAAGGAAAATATTAAATTCGTTCTCGACAATGGCGCCATAAATGTTAGCACTAGAAGTCACCTTCGGATTGCATCGAAGGTAAGCTCGGTACGCATCAGAGTTTTATGTCACATGTTGGTTATAAAAAGGTCAAATGGGCGCAGTCTCAAGAAAATATTGTCTTAACTCATAAAAATTGACTGGTATGTGAAAGCATGTGAGGTCTTAGTTTACATTCAGTTCGTAGGTCGTAGTAAAGGTCAGTAGGAGGAAGACTATGGTGAGAAAAATGTAGAGTTCTGTCGTGGACATCAGGTCTTCCAACAACCTAGGAAGAAAAAATTAAACACAAGATCTTCTTGAATTCAAATCTCAAAGAAACTGAAAGGAGTTATAACAACACTATGATCAAACATTCATCATAATACGGTCACAACAATTCATGTAAATCATTCACTCATGAACTCTCTTAGTATCAGAGGCAAATAAGATGGAATAAGAAAGTTGAATTAGATTAAACAAGATGTCTTAAACATAGATACATAACCAAAAGAACCAAGAGGTTCATTAAAAATTTACAATACAAGAGCTTTGCTCTACCATTGACCATAACAAAATATCAAAACTGAGTATTTATACTCAGAGCCACCGCCACCACTAGGAGTGTGACTTGGATACTATAATAAAATATTTGTGTCTACATCTTCTTCTATTAGTCTGCGCTTTCATTCTTTTGTCAGACATGATCTCAGATCAATATGGGCTTTGCAAGAGAAATCGTTGACAGGGGAACTTTCGGCTGACAATTTGCCTCCACAGCCAGTTCTTCCATGCTTTCCATTTATGGGGTGAGATGAGGTTTCAACAACCTCTGCCATTTCCATTAAATGCTTTCATTGGGATTGGGATGGAACCTGACACCCATGAATGATCTAGGAGACATTCACGACTCCTCCAAGACAAGCCCGACACCTCGAAGCCACATATATATTCTGATGAGACCAAGATGAACACTTTTGGCCCTTGATGCAGCTCCTATCCATCACTCCTCATGACCTCAAGCCATGAACTTATGCATATCCCACATGAAATTTTGGGACCTTGCATTTCAGGAGTCTTCACTCCCCTTGCTTTCAAAAATTCTGATGCTCGATCTCACGAAACGATCCGTCTAGATTGATGGTTGGACCTAATTTGGATTTGATGGCCATGATCACTTCCTTAGACAATCTCAGTTGCCCATTGCTTGACAGGTTCTTTCCCTTTCTTTATGGCCCTGCTTCCATATGAACACAGGATGTGATCATGGGCCCAACTCTCAAGTGCATCACGATTTCACATTTCACTAACTCACGTTGTGCTCCATGCTCAAATCTCAGAGTCACGAAATCACGATATCTTGAATCAAGTGCCATGCTTCCCCTTTGATCGGATGACCCAGATGGATATCGACATTTTGGGACCTCGAGCCATCAAAATTTCGGGACTCAGGATATCAGGACCTCTCACTTGATATTTCTCGAAGTGGCTTCCTCCATGGCTCGGATTTAGTGCCACACATCCTGTTGGATCGGATGGCTCCTGCTGATTTCGGGTTTTGGGGATTCAAATATTTTACAAATAACTTCAAAAACATTTCGAACTCCTGATTCCCATGCTTATAACTTGTCGTTGATCTCTAAACTTCGAAATGAAACTTCCTCTACCAAACTGAACTTGCTTGCTCGCTTGATTCAATTCCACATCATACCACTTTAAGTGCTATGCTTGTTCTTATGGCTGCGACCTCTGTAAAAAAAACTTGGATGACTGACTGAGGGCTCATGAAGGCAAAAGGATCAGTGATAGAGACAAGGAGAGAGAAGTGATTGACCTCAGATAAAACATAAAGGCTTAGGGCCAACACCTCTCAGGCAGGCAAAAGAAGAAAACTATAAGATGAAAGGAAAAACTTTACGATTGTGTCTGCAAAAGGAGGAGAAATAGGAAAAATTACAGACTCAGGAAAAAACCCCAGATTCACAAGACTATGAAAATTTTATGTGATAAAACCTCCCATAACATGGACTTTCATTCCAATCCCCTTCATCATGAAATTCATCTTCCCAATGTTTATTCTAATAAATTTAATGTCTCAAATCCCATGGGTTAGGTCACTCAAATGGACCATTATTTCTCCTTGCATGGAATTACTAATGCTTTGACCAAACGTCGTATCAATTTCCTTTATTTGGATATTGAATGCTAGAAATGGTGGAAATGGTGTAAAATTTCACGCTGAGGGTATATTTATTGGACCCAGTTTGTTACAAATATTTATGAACACTTTGACACCAACACACATCATTTGGAAAATTTAACCAAGATGAAACAATCTAGTACAATGGAAGAATATATCATTTCTTTTGAGAAATTGGCTTTCCTAATGGATGAAATTCTTGACACCTTCTTTTGGGAATTATTTAATAGTGTCCCGAAGAATGACATGAGAGCCCATGTCCTAATGGATCTCCCCCAGATTTGTATTGAATATACTCACCGAACCAAGGAAGAACAACATGTAGTATCTTCCCAAAATAGAAAACCAACCTTTATTCCTCTCTCTTGACCCACATATCCATCCCCTCCTTCCACTTCTCTCAAGGTCCAAAAATTAACCAGGGAAGAAATTGTTAAATGCTAACTTAAGGGTCTTTGCTATAATTGTGATGAAAAATATTTTCATGGCACAAGTCTAAGGAGAAAATGATTTTTTATATCCATTTCTGAGGATGTTTTTGAATAGGATGTTGATGTTTCTCATTTTGAATACCTACCCCAAGAAGATGATCATACACTACCTTTGGATCTCCCTAAGTTGAAATTATTATCTCACTAAATGCCCTCACTGGTCTCTCTGATCCCCAAACCCTTAAGTTATTTGGTTACATTAAGCAGATGAAATTCATTATCCTAATCGAAAGTGGTAGAAACCATAATTTTATTCATCATCACATTGCTCAAGAGACCATGTGCTATATCCGTGCACTCAACAATTTTTAAATCATGATTGCTAATGGAAGTTCCATGAAATGTGGGGTGCATTGTGAAAATTTGCACCTACAAATTGGTCAGTCCCACCTGAAATCTCATATGTTTTCTACTGACATAGGTGGTTGCGACATTGTTCTCAGTGTTGAATGGTTACGCACATTGGGCCCCATCACCATGGATTTTCAGGAATTAACCATGAAAAAATAACAATATGGACAACAATATAAGTTCCAAGGCATCACAATAGGCACTCCATAGATCATCAGTTCCCACCGAAAGGAAAAAACTACTCAAAAAGAATAATTTTGGCATTATTTCCCAACTCCATTCCATTCAAGCAGTTGATACTCCCTCAACTACTATTCGTCCCAACATCCAATCTCTCCTCTCCAAACACCAATCTATTTTTGGCAATCCATAAGGACTTCCCCCTTCCTGTGGTACCCATGATCATTTCATTTCCCTTGTCCCTAGCAATCGTCCTCCCAATGTTCTATCTTATCATCACCCCTTTGCCCAAAAAATGAAATTGATAAAATTGTTTAGGAATTGCTGGTGGCGAGTGTTATCCATCCTAGTACCAACCTTTATTATTCTCTTGTAGTTATGGTACTTAATAAATATGGAACATTTCACATGTGTCCTGGTTGTTTTTCCCTTAATAAAATTACCATCAAAGATAAATTCCCCATTCCTTTCATTGATGACCTTTTGGATGAATTGAGCGGTGCTCAATACTTTACCAAACTTGTATTATGTTATCTCTACCAAAAAATATATATGAAATAGGTTTATGTTCCCAAAACTTCCTTTCAAACTCACGAGGGACATTATGAATTCTTGGTCATGTCCTTTGGCCCATGTAATGCACCTTCCACTTTTTGAAGTCTCATGATTAAAATATTCTGTCCTTTCCTCTGTCATTTGTATTAGTTTTCTTTGATGATATCCTCATCTATATTAAAACTTTTCAATCCCATATGGCCCATGTGGATCAAGTCTTACACTTACTGTCTCAACACAAACATTTTCTCAAATAGTATAAAATCTTTCTCAAATATTCTAAATGTTATTTTGGAGCTTCTGAAGTAGAGTACATGGGCGATATTGTTGGAAAGGATGGAGTACATGTGGATCCTAAGAAAATGGTAGCTATGAAGGATTGGCATCGCCCCAAAACTATTAAAAGTTTACAAGGTTTCCTGGGTTTAACAAACTATTATCACAAGTTTTTTCAGAATTATTGAAAAATTGTAGCTCCCCTCACTACTCTCCTTAAAAAGATTGATTTTGGTTGAAATCAAGCAACCGATCAATCCTTCCAAGCCTTGAAATATTTTATGTTCATGACTCCTATTTTGGCATTTCCTTACTTCACCAATTTGTTTTTTTAGGAATGTGATTCTTCTGGGAAAGGCATTGGGGCAGTTCTCCTGCAAGATGACAAACCTTTGGATTTCACTAGAAAAAAACTATCTAAGAGACACTTGGAAAAATCCACCTATGAAAAGGAAATGTTGGATACTCTACATGCAATGGATATTTGGTGTCCTTACTTGCTTGGGTAGCACTTCCAAATTAAAATAGATCATTGTAGCCTCACATATTTCTCGAAACAATGAATTTCATCCCTAAAGAAACATAAGTGGTTGACCAAAATGTTTGATTATGATTATGAGATAATTTACAAAAAAGAAAAATAAAATGTGGTTGTTCATTCCATTTCAAGGAAATATGAAGAACACGGGTCCCTCTTCTCACTATCCTTCATTATATCCAATTGGTTAAAGGTCATTCTGATTCGGATTATTTTCGGCACGAAATGAGATCAGAGATATAATAAAGAAATGCATAGAGATATCATAGATATTCAATAATATAATAGAAATGTACCAGAGATGCAACCAAAAACACAGATATACAGTAATACACGATTTCTATTAATGAAATAAATGTACAAAGACTGTAAAAAATACAGAGTGAAAGACTCGCTAGAATGATGGCAGCATATCTCTGAGAATATATGTGACGGCTACTCGCATTCGCAAGAAGATCATTAAAATGAGGCTTTGAAGGCCTTTTTACAATAATAAGGAATGCCCAAAACCCTAGACATCCAAAAACCTAACCTTAGGAGATGAAGCGCCAAAAGTCATGTGGGTCTCGTTTGGGTAAGTGAGTACATCAACTTCCCGGGGTCGTAACTTTTGCATACGATCTCCATTTTAGGCGTGTGATAGCTCGTTGGAAAGGTATTTTCAAGGAGATTCATTTTGGGGGATAAATAATTCCTTTGGATATAATTGAGAACATTGATATTGAAAAACCTTCATTTGGGCCCTCAAAATGGCCCTGGAAGTTAAAACCTGCTAAAAATAGTAAATTGCCAAACTTGCCAGAAAACTGTTTTGAGACATTTGGAAAAGGTGGGTGGCCACCGATATACACCTGGATCAATTCTCCCTCCTTAGGAAGAAATGTTCTCCATTGCATTGAGTTCCCAGGGGAGAGGGAAAAGCGTTTGTTGAATCTGCATCTTGGTGAGCTACTTGTCTTGCTGGAGACGTTGCGCTGCTTAGTTTGTGGAAATCTGTCATGAACCTGTTGAGTTTGAGGCTGTTCAACAAGTCGAGATACATGAGAGGACTATGTACAGAAGGAATCTTTGTACTTTTTTTCAACCTTGTCGACCTGCTTCTATTGGATAGAAGGTGCTTGGGGCAAGGCTGTAGTGGTTGCAGTGTCCTTTTGTTCTCCTTTTGAACAGATTGTGAAGAAGTTGAATTTTGCAGTATGAGATACTACCTTGAGGCACTTTTTTGCTGGAACAGTAGTCGAAAATACCTCTAGTATTCTGTAGATATTTCCCCCCAAAGTAAAAATGACACTACGGGGTTGAGACTCATAAACAACATGGTGTCTCCACATATATGGTTGGCCCAAGAGAACATCATAGAAATCCAGTGGGGAAACATCACATAATACCTCATCCTTGAAGGGTTGGATGCCGTATGATAATCAACATTGTTGGCTGACACAAATATCTCTTCCTTTCCGAAGCCACCCGATGTTGTATGGCTATGGGTGTGGTGTTGTCGACAATCCCAACTGTTTGACGACCTCTACTGAGATGAGGTTTTTCTGGCTTCTGCTATCAAAAATAAAATGCAGCGGGGTCTCCTTCACCCACATCTGTGAATGAAAAATGTGCTCCCCCTCTTCAGGATCTGTTGGTTCTTCTGGTTGAATTGTTGTGGTCGCGAAAATAATAGTGGGGTCTGCGTCAATGATCTGTCCTTTACTAGTATTTTTAGAATCAGATTCTGAATCAGGGTTCGACTCCTTGTATTTTATCTTAGCCACCAATGACTATTTTGAGCCACATTCATTGGTGTTGTGCTAGAGGATTTTGTGGAAATCACACCATTTTCCGGTGTCCTTCTTTGTCTTCCCGTGACCCTTCTTTTCCCGTGTCTTGGACTGGTTTTCGGGAGATTGTTTGTTAGGGCCATCTTTGTCATACTTTGGTTGTTGAATATTTGCAGACCTGAATTCCTGTTTGTTCTGGTGCTTAAATTTATGCTAAATTTTAACAACATATCGATAAGCAACACCGAGTGATGAGATGTCAAGAAAATCCATTTCAGTTTGGATGTATCTATGTAGAGACCCACAGTATTTCAGAACCAAATGTCGCTCGGAGTTTTTGATACCCATCTTGGTGCACAATGTATGGAAGGTATTGGTGAACTCCAGAACTACTTGGCCCCTCTCTTTCCATAGTGTGGTCCATCTCATGTACTGGTCCTCATAGTTGCCAACGGGGTAATACTATTCTTTTACCGCATCCACAAAAAAATCCCAAGTGGGATTGGCCCCATATATTCCAGACTCCTCTCTGGAACTTTGCTCCCAGTAAGTTTCCCACCAATGTTTGAAATGAGAGAGAGCTTTAAGGAGTGCGAAGGTGATATTTTCTTTGTCAAAAAAATTGTGAACAAAGAAATAACCTTCTAGCAGAGTTAACCATTTTTCTAGGGCTTTTGCATCTATCTGTCTTTCAAATATAGGAATATCAAAATTAACTTGTACCTTGAAAGGCATGGTGCCTCCAAAGTGGCCACTTGATGAAGATGTTCCTGATTCTATCGACAGGCGTTGCAGGATTTGGGAAAAATTCTCCATCATTTCCTCCCTCTGTCACGTGAGAGATTGCTCAAGCAACAGATTGATAGGATCGTCTGCTCCGTCGTTTTTCTTTTCTTCCACCATTGAGGGTTTCTTAGGTGTGCGAGAGTGGTTGTATTAAAGAGAGACAAGCTTGAGACCCAAATTTCTATAATCGGACCTCGTCGGGGACATGCATTGAAAAAACAATCAAGAGCAGCCTGCTTTGATACCACTGATCCGGATTATTTTCAGCACGAAATGAGATCGGAGATATAATAAATAAATGCACAGAGATATCACAAATATTCAATAATATAACAGAAATGTATCAGAGATGCAACCATAAACACATATATACAATAATACACAATTTCTATTAATGAAAGAAATGTACATAGACTGTAAAAAATACAGAGTGAAAGACTCGCTAGAATGGTGGCAACTTATCTCTGAGAAGAGATGTGACGGCTACTTGCATTCGCAAGAAGATCATTACAATGAGGCTTGAAGGCCTTTTTACAATAATCAGGAATTCCAAAAACCCTAGACATCCAAAAACCTAACCCTAGGAGATGAAGCGCCAAAAGTCATGTGGGCCCCGTTTGGGTAAGTGAGTACATCAACTTCCCGGGGTTGTAACTTTTGCATACGATCTCCGTTTTAGGCGTGTGATAGCTCATTGGAAAGGTATCATTGAGGAGATTCATTTTGGGGGATAAATTATTCCTTCATCTATTATTGAGAACATATATCTCTAAAAACCTTCATTTGGGCCCTCAAAATGGCCCTGGAAGTTAAAACCAGCTAAAAATAGTAAATTGCCAAACTTGTCAGAAAACTGTTTTGATCCATTTGGAAAAGGTGGGTGGCCACCGATATCCACCTGGATCACATTTTCCATGAATGGTTCCAAGATCCCAAATTTTCTCTCCTAATCCAACAATTGAAACAAGATCCTCATGCATCTTTAGGATACTCTTAGCATAATGACGAGCTTTGTTATAAAGGTTCTTTGTATTTAAGAAAACAATCTCACCTTAAATCCACTGTTCTCTTTGAAGAAACATAAGTGTTTAACCAAAATATTTGGTTATGATTACGAGATCATTTAAAATAAAGAAAAAGAAAATGTGGTTGTTGATGCCATTTCAAGAAAATATGAAGAATAAGGGTCCCTCTTCTCACTCTCCTTCATTGTATCCAATTGGTTAAAGTCCATTCTCCATGAATGGTTCCAAGATCCCAAATTGTCTTACCCAATCCAAGAATTTCAACAAGATCATAATGCATATTTTGTATACTCTTAGCATAATGAGGAGCTTCTTTATAAAGGTTGTCTGTATTTAAGAAAACAACCTCACCTTAAATCGACTGTGCTCTATGATACACTTTTCAATTACTTCCTAATTAATTTAGTAAGAAACCCAAGAGTGTTCATTTAATTATCAATTCAAGGTTGTATTTTATTTATTAAATCTCCTCCATCGTATGTGAAAGTATAATTTTGTAATTTCCAATGAGTTGTAGTAATTTTGAATGAATATCACAAGGAAAGATACGAAAATTCTTTAACAAGTCACCAAACTATTCTACATCCACACTTGTAGAAATGAAATCATATATTGCAAGAAAGTAAATGAAACTCTTGCAAGAAAGTAAATCACACTCATGGAAAAGTAAATCACTCTTTTATGAAAGTAAATCACACTTCCGGAAAAGGAAAACACTCTTGTAGGAAATTAAATCACACTCGAGGACAAGTAAATCATTCTTGCAAGAAAGTAATTCACACTTGCGGAAAGTAAATCACTCTTTAGGAAAGTAAATCACACGTGTGGAAAAGTAAATTACTCTTCTAGGAAAGTAAAGGTGACTTGTCTAAGTATTAAAGTGATCTTGTTTATTATGATAGCTATGTTATGGTTCATGTACCTCAAATTATAAGAATAAAACCACACTATGCTTATAAACAAGTAAAATAAGCTATCTCAATTGTCAAACCACACAATTGTTAATTAGAAAGCTAGATGCAGATTTAGAGCAATGAGAGTTGCAGCGACCAAAATCCCATCAAGGTAATACTAATGCTACAAAAACGTTAAATAAAGGAATTGCTAGAAATAATTGGTAATTAATGGAAGATGTTACAAATACACTTCAACCATTCAACAAACAATGTTTGGAAATGTCCTCATAAAGTGGCGGAAACAAAGTCACAACAATGAGGAAATAATGGAGTTGCAACATGTTGTATTTATAGAGGAATTGTTGGAAGTAAATAAGGAAGATAAACTATATCTACTTTCTTATCAACAAAGGTTCACTACCCTGCAATGTTAGCAATCAAAATATACAACAATCGAGAACAACATGATGTTAATGAAGGAATTACTAGAAATAAATAAGAAAATAGAAATGCAATTATAACTACTTCTACTAATTGTAAAAGATAAAAGTAGTACAAGGCTAAGGAGGGGTTATGCCTCCTTAGATGAGGTACTTATATGAGAATGCAATAGACACTCAAACTCTCAACACGCCATCAAATGAATAGGAACAAAACAAAACTTTGATTAAATGAAAATATGCAACTCAATACAACTTTGTTTTACAAACTGTTTGTTTATTTTACTCTATCCCTCGACTCAACGAGAGTGGGAGTATTTATAAAAAATAAATACTTCTAAAGTGAGCTAAGAATATCGATGGACAACCATAAGAATCACGTTGTCTCATCATTACATTTTTGCTGGGAAGACAGGTTGGATCAAGAACAATGAGAACACATTATGCACAAAGAAAAGGTGCAAGATCTAGAAGATCAAGAGGATCAAGAATGAAGAGAGAATAAATATAAGGGGATGGGGGACATGAAGGAATAAGATCCTACAAAATTTGGGAAAACCTAGAGAGCATGATATGTATCCAACTCAAAATGAGTTGTCACCAACCGCGCATGAGTGAGAGCCAACTCATTATGAGATGGAAAGAAAACACAAGAAAGGTAGAGAACAAATGAGGAATCCGAGAGTCAATAGTTGAAAATTTCAGAGGATAGATAAGTGACAGTTGTACAGAAAAAAAGAGGATTTAGAGAGTCAGTGGTTGAAAAGTTCAGAGGCGAGATCAACGACAGTAACAGAGAAAGAAGCAAAAGAAGAGAGTAATTGTTGTGAGTGTAAGAAATTATGTGTAAAGTATCCATGATTGTAACCAAAAGAATGTATCTTGAACACCTATTGTAGCACAAAGCGCAACTAGAATGACTTAAATATAACAAAGAAGAAAATATTTGTGGACATATCCTAGGAGGCTATGAAACACGATAACATTGTGTTGAATTATGCTGTGGAATGGTTATTCATGCTTTAATCTATTAATTCATGTCTGTATGATGTTAATTCCTACTTTTGTTTATGATGAATGCGTATCTTTACTGCTAATATTGATAGATTCATGCATGGTAATGTTAAATGTATGTTTAACTGCTAATTTCTAAGATTGTAGACTGGTATGCATAAATAAGTACATAATGAGATCATATTAGCTAGGATCTAGTGTGGAAAATAATCTTTTAGATATGAGAGAGCATTTCTCCCTTCGTTCCCTTGACATTGCATAATGTAATATACCAGATATAAAAAGTATGCAGAACAGAAATAAAATTCTAGAAATGGTAGAATAACAGTAATATAACCAACATAATCTCCACAATAAAACAGAAATGATATAAGAACAACAACAAAAATAACACTTTGATTTAGAAAGCAATGTTCACGGGCCTCTTCGAGGGGGAAAA
>JZKD02S0526878.1:0-12092 GCA_000966675.3 Picea glauca | reverse complement strand
ACAAGAAATCAAATGGCTCAAATCTGATATTGAGTAGATGCATCAGTCGGCACAGGTGAGCCAAACACAGCTAAATCAGTAGGAGGATCAAATAAGGAAACTGTAGTCTAAATTGNTATGCGATGGCCAACCAATATTCAGTTGGAGCTTTGAAGGAACGGCTGAAACAAAAGAACCTTTTGATCGGCAAATTGGAAGCTCAGGTAGCAATGGAAGAGGAAAATGATAGGGATGAGGCGAACAAAGGCATCGAGCAATCTAGAGAAGATGATCAACAAGAAATCAAATGGCTCAAATCTGATATTGAGTAGATGCATCAGTCGGCACGGGTGAGCCAAACACAGCTAAATCAGTAGGAGGATCAAATAAGGAAACTGTAGTCTAAATTGATTTTTGTTGAGAACCAGGTCATAGACATAATGGCATTCCAATCCCAAGCTACAGAAATATGAAAGAAGGTAGAAGAAGCTCAACAAGATCTACTTGCTAAAGTGGAAACCATCCAGAATCATTTTTAGACAACAGAACAAGTGCTAAAAGATATCTCTTTGAGAGAAAGAGAAGTTGGAGTAGCTCGGGTCTCTTTCCAAGAGGTTGTCATAGAAACAACAAAAGAAGAAATGGTCAGAAGTTCCAGATTGTCCATTCCAGAGCAAACCAGAGGGAACATCTTACTGAAGGCATGGGAGCATAATATATCTGAGAGCAGAGAAAGAGCTAAAGAAATGAAAAAAGTTGTGAAGAAAAATTCGGCTTGATAAATAAAAATTTGTTAGATCTTG
The DNA here is from genome assembly GCA_000966675.3 of Picea glauca. Lineage (NCBI taxonomy): Eukaryota > Viridiplantae > Streptophyta > Pinopsida > Pinales > Pinaceae > Picea > Picea glauca. The sequence goes on along the minus strand of JZKD02S0526878.1, from coordinate 11,310 downwards.
ATGAGAGAAGTAGTGTTGGAACACTAGGCCAAATTGACAACATGATGGATTTTGGCAAACTAAAAACAAAATTAGAAACCAGGAACAGAGAGACCAAACATTTTAAAGAATAGGCAGGACCTTCTAGATCAGGAAGGTCCTCAAATGATAAAATGGATGATATGGCTAGGATAATAAAAGATCTCTCAAATAAAATTTTGAGGATGGAGCTAGATCAATCCAAAGAAGATCAATTCGTTAAGAGAGATTTTAGAAGAAACCCCAATCCTCAAATTCCACAAAGATAGATTAAAAATGAAAACCAAAAAATTCAAACTCCTTTAAAAAATGAAAATTTTATAGGAGGAAATGGCTTGCAAGAGTTTGAGGATTTAGAAGAAGACGTTAACAATTTGGGCGACGATTGTGTATAGCCTCACCTAACCAAGGAATATTATGAGAGGTCTCTGAAAATAGAACAACCTTCAAATAAAGGTAACAACATAAATAATACGGGTGATTCTACTTATCAAGGGATAGCCAATACTATAATGGTCGAGCTCCAACATAAGTACAATCTGAGGCCAAAAAATAAACCTGTGTCAACTAATAAACCAAAGAAAGTTCTGCCAAGAGGCGAAACATATGAGCCTGCTCTAGAAGAATCTAAGACACAGAATACCAAAACAAAGGAGGCCGAGATCCAAGTTGGGAAAGCTAAAATAACTGGAACACAGACTTCGGAAATAGAACTAACTGAAAATAAAGCAACACAAACCAACAAGTTAGAAAGGAAAGAGACTGAAGTTCCCACCAAATAAAAAGATAAAATCGTGGGAGGTTTAAGCCTCGAAAATGAGATAAATAAGATCAAGATACCAATACCCTTGGTCGAATTGGCAAAGAATCCTGTGTACCGAAAACAATTAACCAAAATGATAAATTTGTCAGATTTAGAAAGTCAGTCTGACGTGATAAATTTGGAAGATGATAAGCCTAACATAACTTTTGGTTCGCATTTCGAAGGTGTCATGGATATCGTGGCCCCCTTCTACATTACACTAAATGTGCATGATCATCTGTTGTATAATTGCATGCTAGATTCTAGAGACTCACATAACGTAATGCCCAAGTCTATTATGGACAAACTAGAGCTTGAAATCACCAGGCCATATGGGGATCTGTATTCTTTTGATTCAAGGAGAGTTAAGTGTATGGGCATGATTAAATATTTAGTGGTAACCCTCGCACAAGTTCCAGTAAAAAATGTTCTAATGGATGTAGTTATCGTTGATATACCTCCAAAGTATGGTTTGCTATTATCTAGATCTTGGGGAGCCAAGCTTGGGGGATCTCTTCAGCTAGACATGACCTATGCCACTATTCCTATTTTTGGCGGAAAGTACACTCAGTTATACAGGGAAACGCGGTTGGCATATACAGTAAGTGATCCACAGAATCCTAATAATTACTCTATTTATGTCGCTGACCAGGACCTGGGAAATTGTATTTTATCCTTCGATGATGGCATAAATAATTATACAGAAGAAATTCATATAGATGAAAATAAATCAGAAAGGATATATGGAAATGTGTATACCACTGGAATTTGGAAAATGTTTTTTGATGGCGCTTCGTCATGTGAAGGATCAGGTGCAGAAGTGTTATTTGTAGCACCCAAGAATGAATTCGTTATCCCCTTTTCTTACAGACTGCAGTGGGACATAGACTACACGAATAATGTATGTGAGTATGAAGCCCTAGTGTTGGGACTAGAAGCTGCAGGAAGCTAAACATTAAGAACTTGGAAGTCTATGGAGATGTGGAGCTGATTGTGAAGCGGATAAATCGACAATACTAGGCCAAGCACCCGAGATTAATAGCTTACAGAAACTATGCCTGGGTTCTAATTGGAAATTTCTTCTCGTCGGTAAATGTTCATTACATTCCATGTGCGGAAAACCTCCAGGCCAATTCATTAGCCAAAGAATCCTCAACCTTTTCACCCCCTATGGATTTCAAACTAAAGTACCACATAGAGGTGAGGCATAGACCTTCCATACCGAACAACATTCAACACTGGTAGGTGTTCGAAGATGATGAACATATCAGAAAATTCCTTGAAATGGTGGATGATGTCGCTGAAACCCACATTGACCAAGAAAACCAAAATGACCATTCTTGGATTATGCAAGAGGGGGAGGATCCTCAAGAATTCCAAGAAAGGATCACGAATCATCACATATTAGTATTAAAAAAAAATCAGATTCCAAAAGGACTAATCCCTCTGGAAATACTATTTGACCAAAATGACATGCCCTTAAAATCTACTTTGCAGCCTCAACTAGAGGAAGTTCAATATTGCGATATAGGGACCAAAGAGGAGCCTAAAATAGTTAAAATATCAAATTACCTTCCTCCTGAAATAAAAGGTAAATACGTCGATTTACTCGAAAAATATAAAGACGTGTTCACCTGGTCTTATGACGAGTTGAGAACTTACGACACCACTGTGATCGAACACAAGATACCTTTAAAACCCGGTGTTAAACCTTTTAGATAGAAACGTAGGCAAATTAATCCCATTTTATTGCATGTGGTCGAGAAGGAAGTCAAAAAACTTCTGGACGCAAAAATAACCGTACCACTGAGACACTCTGACTAGGTAGCCAACTTGGACCCTGTTAGAAAGAAAAGTGGGGAGATTAGACTGTGTGTATATTTTAGGAATCTAAATAAATCCTCTCTCAAATACAATTACCCGCTACCCAAGATGGATCATGTTTTGGAAAAAGTGGTTGGCGCAAATAGAATGCCCATGATTTACGGGTTTTCGTGTTATAATCATATTACTTTCAACGAACATGATAAAGAAAAAACAACCTTCACCACCCCTTGGGGGACATTTATGTATGAAAAAATGCCTTTTGGTTTGATGAATGTAGGTGCTACCTTCCAACGCGCTATGGACATTTATTTTTTCAACGAGAGAGATAAATTTGTGGTTATCTACCTCGATGATCTAACTGTTTTTTCTAAATTCAATGAAGATCATCTGATACATCTCAAGCAAACGTTCAAGAAATGTCGAAAATTTGGTTTGTCCTTAAACACCAAGAAATCTCATTTTGTGATCCAAGAAAATAAACTCTGTAATGTTCCTAACTTGGCTAGTCTAGGAAACATTGCTAATGTGTGTGTAGGATCAAAGGTTTACAGCATATAAACGATCATACAAATAATGAATGCAACAAAGGACTGCAAATTTTATATTATGATATCTCTGTGGATTACAAAATGGTCGAATGTGGCTAAATAACTGGCAATACTCAACTAGATCAACATACAAAGGATCTTAGCCAGAATATAAATAATCAACTGCGGCTGAATAAAATAACAACACTCGGCTAGATCAAAAGACAAAAGGATCTTAGCCGGAATACAAATAAGCAACTAAAAGATAATACCCGGAATATGGGAGCACTGTGGAATCAATGAAGAATGATGGAAGAACTGGATGATCTTCCCAGTGACCAGGGTGTGTCTTTCAACACTGAAATCAACCAACTGGTGTCTTCCTCCTGGAATACACTGAACTATCTCTCCTGAGATGTGCCTCTTCTCCTAAATGACAAGTCATAATCTGAATAATGATGAATTAGGTCACTGACCCTTCCTTTATAGCATTCCAAAACCCTAAATCATGTTGAAAACCTAATTCACTGTTGACTTCCAAAACCCTAAATCACTGTTGAAACCCTAATTCATTGTTGACTTCTATTTTTAGCTCATAATGACTTAAAAGCACTTTTAACACTTTTTAGCTCAATGTCACTTTCTAAATATAACACCTGTGACTGGAGTGACCTCTAGTAACCCTGTTTACCCCTCTTTGGCCCTGGCTATAGTCTAACGGGGCGGTTTAGACCATTAAGCCTCCTCTTTGGAGCTCCTATTTGCAAAGGGACACTACAGTCCTCCCTTCCTGAAATTACTTGTCCTCAAGCAATACCAATCCAGGGTGCTGCAACACCTGCTCGCTCTCCCAAGTAGAATCCTCTACTACAAGCCCTCTCCATCTGATCAAACACTCTCTGATGACCCTGCTCCTCAGTTTTCGCTCCCAAAACTCCAAAACCAGCTCCATAACTAACTCCAATTGTCCCTCCTCATCCAACGAGGGAAGCTCCTCTGATGTGATAATGAATTGTCCCACTACCTTTTTTAGGAAAGACACATGGAACACATTATGAATCTTTCTCCCCTCTGGAAGCTCTAGCTCGTAAGAAACCTCGCCTACTCGGTGCATGATCTTGTAAGGACCATAAAATCTAGGTTTGAGCTTCTCGGCCCCACTCTTCTTTGGAGATGACTGTCTGTAGGGTTGGAGTCTCAAGAAAACCAAATCTCCAACCTCAAAGTTGCACTCTATCCTGTGCCTGTTCGCACTTATCTTCTGTCGGTTTTGCGTCGTCTGCAGGTTCTCTTTCAACAATTTGAGGATCTCCTAACTCTCTATGATCCAATCCTTTGCCTTGGGAGCTCTACTCTCCCAAAATACCAAGTCTACCAAAGTGGGAGCATCATATCCGTACAATGCTCGGAAGGGTGTCATACCAATGGACATGTGGAAGGTGGTGTTGTAGAAATGTTCTCCTAAATGTAACCACTTTACCCACGTTCTTTGTTGTCCTCCTACATAGTTCCTCAAATACCCTTCAACCCACTTGTTGACAATATCGGTCTGCACATCTCTCTGAGGGTGATAGTTGGTGCTAGGTTTCAACTCTGTCCCCACCAACTGAAACAACTCTCTCCAAAATTTCCCTATGAACCGATTGTCCCTGTCACTGTCGATATTCTTCAAAAACCTATGAAGTCTGAAGACCTCTCTGAAGAAAATATCGGCGACCTAAACTGCACTGTACTCTGTCGGTATGGCATAGAAGTGAGAAAACTTGGTCAATCTGTCGACCACTACATAGATACATTCCTTACCCTGGACCTTGGGTAGACTGGTGATGAAGTCCATAGATATACTCTCCCATTTCTTCTCTGGAATGGGGAGTGGCTGAATTAGCCCTACTGGAAGAGCATGCTCTGACTTGTTCTGCTGGAAAGTCACACACTCACTGACATGTCTCATAACGCCATGTTTGAGGCCCTTCCATGAGAACCTCTCTCTGATCTATCTATAGGTTTTGAAAAACCCCTGATGGCCTGCTAGAGGTGAATTATGAACTGCATTGAGGATCTTCTTCTTAAGCCCTGAATCTAGCACCAAGTAGACTCTATCCTTGTAAAATATGACATCGTCAATGACCCTATACTAGTCATCCTGTATCTACCCATCCATCACCTCACAAGCAAACTTGTTCTTGGAATATTCAACTAACAAGTGGGATTTCCAATCTGTTGAAATATACATCAAAGAACATGTCGCAGGTCTCCTCGATAGTGCATCGGTCACAACGCTATTCTTCCCCTTGACATACTCTATGTCAAAGTCGAATGCATGTACCTTCATCACCCATTTCTGTTGGCTCTCACTGAGGTCCTTCTGCTCAAGGAAATACTTCAAACTATTGTGATCGGTCTTGACCACGAATTTGTTGCCCACCAAATATTGTATGAACTTGGTCAAGACATGCATGATTTCCAACATTTCCTTGTCATAAATGGAGTACAGCCTCTCAGGTTGACTAAGATTTCAGCTCTCGAATACAATGGGGTGTCCTCCCTGCATCAAAACTGCCCAGATCCCTTCGCCGGATGTGTTACACTCTAGTACAAATGGCAAGGTGAAGTCTAGTAGTGCCAACACTGGACAAGTGCCCATGACTTCCTTCATGTTATCAAAGGCTTCCTGTGATTTCTCGATCCATATGAATGCCCCATGCTTGGTAAGATCTATTAGCAGTGCTCCAAGCTAAGAAAAACCCTAGAAAAACCGTCTGTAATAGCTGCATAGCCCTAAGAAGCTCCTCAATTCTGTCACATTCTTGGGCGTCGACCAATCCAGAATGGCCCTGATCTTCTCTTGGTGCACATGTACCCCTTATGCACTGATGATGTGGCCTAAGTAAAGCAACTCTGTCATACCAAACTTGCACTTGGACTCTTTGGCATATAATGATTGTGCCTCCATGATGCTCAATACCTCATCCAGGTGCCTCATATGCTCTTGCCATGACCAGCTATAGATCAAAATGTCGTAGAAGAAAACCAAGACTGATTTCCTTAATCGATCCTTGAATATATGGTTCATGCAATACTGGAATTTAGCGGGTGTATTGGTTAGCCCAAATTGCATAACCAGGAACTCGAAGTGTCCAAAATGACATCAAAATGTCGTCTTCTCTATGTCCTACTCTCGGATGTTGATCTGATGATATCCAGAGCGTAGATCAAATTTTGAGAAGAAAACTTCCCCATGCAGTTCATCCATCAACTCGTCAATGCGTGGGATAGGGTATCAGTTCTTGATGGTTTTCTTGTTCAAGGCTCGGTAAACAATGCACATCCTCATGGTGCCATCCTTCTTCATAATTAAGACAACGGAAGAAGTGAAAGGGCTATTTCTCGGTCTAATGTGTCCCATCACCAACAATTCCTTGATTTCCTTCTCTATCTCATCCTTGAACCTCCTAGGATGATGATAGGGGGGGGGTGATCATAGCTTTGGCCCCCTCCTCCAACTCAATGGTGTGCTCAAACCCCCTGTCAGGTGGTCTCCCTAGTAGAATTACCTCAAAGACCTGCTGATGTCATCCCAATAAATTCTTGATCTCTATATGGTATTGTTGTCGACCTTCTGAATTCTTATGAGTAGTGATCAAGAATTTTGTGGCATATGATACCTCCCCATGTCTGAATATCCTCTCCATCCTCTTGGATGAAACTGTCATGGGTGCTCCTATCGACATACCTCTTAGAACAACCTTCTTCCCATCCTGATCTTTGAATCCCATTTCCAAGGTTTGGTAGTTGGTAGTGATTTTTCCCAAGGTAATCATCCACTTAAATCCTAACACCACATCTATGTCCGATAGGACAATAACATAAAATGTGTCTCTCACTGTGTAGTTCTCTAACTTCACCTCTAAGTTTGGAACTCTATCTAGAAACTCCACTGTGTGGCCATCTGCTACCACAATATCAAACCCCTCAAACTCCTCTGTCTGAAGTGTCTGTCTCGATACTAGTGAAGCGTCGATGAAGTTGTGGGTGGCCCCACCATCTATCAGGGTAATTTCCCATTGCCCCTGAATAATCCCTCTGATACGGAGGGTATTGTTGTAAAAGATATTAAATATTGACTATGTTGCCCAAGTGTCACATGTGGTATCTCGCGCATTTTCATTTGTTTTGAATTTACTGATTGCCCGACATCTTGTGGAAGAAGATTTTGCGCTTTATGCAATTCAATTTCATCTGCTAGTCACTACCATTTTGTTTATCAGTCGAGAATGCATTCGTCGTGCCTGCCTGCGCAGTGATGTAAGGGGATGCATGCTTTCTAGAACTTTTGGCCGAGCCCCTATACATTCTTTCTCAAAGTTTGCTTCTTCTGGAAATACGTGTCAAGATAGAGGAAATAGCAACCTTTGTTCGGTGTACAACTACCTACATTATGATTGTAAATGGAATAATGAAATAGGAAGTGGCAACCTATGATGGAGGCCTATCACTAGACAAGATAATTGTGACCAAGGATACATTGGTTGTTTTGGATTCTTCAAGATCAACTATTATTACAAGTGGCATTGCGGAGGGAGAGATGTCATTACATCAGACAGCTCTTTCTAGTCTCTTTGAAGATTTTTCATTTGAGGCACAACTCCTTCCATTAAAGTTTATAGGCGTTTTTTGCATTAAAAGTTGGTTCACATATATTACTGATTAAAGTTGGAAATACTTGTAGTGAGTTTTATTGGAGAGGGAACCAGCTACTATTAGCGATGGCCTACTCTTATCACCAGAGCAGCGAGCATTTGCAGTGGTGCAACACCTAGACAACAACAAGGTTTCTCTTACTGTCTTGCTTAATAATACGATATTGCTTGTTAGGAGAAAGAAAACTCTGCTATGTCAAAAGAGTGCATGCATTTCTCCAAATCGTCCACCAACAGTACTATTAGAAAGGCAAAGAATTTGGTGATAAAGAATGACATTGAGTCTAGACGTGGTCCATTCTCGGGTTCATATCAGGACAGCTCATGATGATTGTGGGCACCCTGCTAAAGGTTCGAGTAAATTGTGTTCTCGGGATTTGAAGGGTCACAATTTCATGTAGAGTTTGTCTCGAAGTAACCCACCCTTCTCGAAGTAGCTTTTGTACAAGGGATTGGAAGTCGCTTTTGCCTTGGAATTAAGGTTTATTCCTTTTGGTACTTTTGTCATTGTTGCTTTTTTAACCAGTCTTACATGCCAAAGATTTCTTGGAAAGAGGGAAGCAAACTCTAAAATATACACACAAGGTTAGGTCTTAGAGCACGAGCTGAGACCGAGGATTGAATTCAATTCTCACTGTAAACACAATCTCTTGTGCACGGTGAAGGCATTGAAGAAAGCTCCACATATTACGAGGTACTCTGAATATCGGGACATAAAATGATGTACGCTACAGAGAGAGGGAAACTGCCACCCCATGTATGCATGATAATCCATGGAATAATAACTGTAACGAAGGTGGACTGTCACACCACTGAGCCATTCAGATGGGAAGGAATTGGTTGCGACAAAAATGCCAGAAAACACAATGTTATTCTCGGGAAAATAGAAAACGACGATCGGGTCGTCGAATGATATGAATGGTGTTAGGGTTGAAGGCCCTCATTTTCTCGTAGCTGAAAGTTTCGCTATTTGGTTCAAAAAACTAGCACAAGGAGTCCCAGCAATATCGCACATTTCATAAGAAACCTTCCTGCCATGTATTTTGTCCTTGTATGCGTTTGTGTCAGGTATCTGCCGGTGAATGTAGTGGTAGCTGGAGAACGATTTCTATTTCAACGTATTTGGTCCCAAAGAACACAAAACGTATATATGCATGGCCACGATATCAAAACCTAGGCTCCTGGATGAGGCTGCAGATAAGGGAAATAACTCGAAGTTGGTAGAGATCGCTGATATCATCCAGTGTAGGTCTCTGAGGTTGCCAGATACGTTACCTGCTGGAAAGGTAGCCAGATTAATCTATACTAATTCAGGGGCTGTTTTCCTAGCTCTTCCCCCCAATGTTGTTGGTTGCGTAATGATCGAAATCCATCTGGAAAGGCCACAGAAAATACTGCGCTGCAACTGTGTCAGCCAGCGAGCGGAATCCTTATAACAATGATGCGAATGACACAAATCCAGAAGAAGCAGTCTCATGCATAGCCTTGTCAAAGAATGATTCCTATGTTATGTCTGTTTCTGGTGGGAAGGTGTCCTTATTCATCGAAAATGATACCTACGTTGACGACGTGATCATGAAGGTAACGGTTACATTTAACCATTTTTGGCAAAGGTCTCAACGAGAGAATGGAGGATTGAGCGTTAACTCTTCAACTAAGTTCCATATACCGTCGATTCTTCTCTGTTCACCGAGTTCAATGGTTTCGAGTTGTACAAGTAAAGCATTTTCCCTTTGCATGATCTTCACTAAATCACGATGATGTTATTCTTTTGGACACTGAATCAAAGGTCTATCGGTTCAATGGAGATAATTCTAATATACAGGAGTAAAGCCATTCGTAGTTCTATTTACTAATTAGAGTTGTCTCTTCATGACAACAACTTGCACGGATTTATTCCACCAACAATTGTTAACTGTACGCAGTTGTAAGCATTGTATCTCCGGGACAACTACCTGGATGGTGAAATTTCTGTAGGCCTGGGCAAACTCTCCAATCTTATGATACTGGATCTATCCAACAATTCATTGAAAGGTCCAATTCCTCCCTCTGTTGGCCAGATGAGCAGATTAAAATTTCTGAACCTATCAACCAATTTTCTGGCAGGTGAACTCCCCAAAATCGAAGTTTTACAAGGTTTTGGGAATCACTCATTTGTGGGCGACTTGGATTTATGTGGTCAACAATTGGACACACTTTTCAAGAAGTCATTGGGATTCCCTACTGTACTACCTGACTCAGATTGTGATGCATATCCAACATAAACTAAACCATCAGGACAAATCTCAAAAGAATCCTTATTGGAACAATGGTGACAATGGGCGTGACTCTAGTTGTGCTTATGTTCTTCTTATGGTTATGTTTTTTTTTTGTGCAAGAATGATGGGGTCAAGCAACCTTACACGAAAATGGAGCAGCAAGCAGATGCTAAGCTGGTCATCTTCCATGGAGATCTGCCATATACATCTCAGGATATAATAAAGAGAATTGAAACACTTGATGATACTGATATCATTAGGTCTGGAGGCTTTGGTACCGTGTTCAAATTGATGATGGATGAAACCCGACGTTAAAAGCAAAATCAAACGCATGGATTACACATAGTTTTCCATGATTTCACCAACGTTAGTAACGGTTCAACAAAGCTGGCTGATGCGCTTGGCAGTTGCAGAGTTCAGGAAGAGGAACCGTTTCAGATTTCTGGAACACAAAGAGTTTTTTCTTTTTTCTTTTTAAGACTGATGTATGTAACAGAAAAAAAAGGGGGCGCGCATGAGTGTGGCACTGGGGGAAACCTCTTTTCAAAGAGGGTTTCATTTGTAATTGCTGAGTTTTTGTCAATCCATTAATGGAGTAATAAAGACGATTTTTGCTTGTGATTGTGAGATTCATCATGGTTGATTTCTTTCAGTATGTTTTCTTCTCCTTCGACTATGTTAAATCTGTTTGGAATTTATGTGATATGCTCCTTACTCACAGTTGATGTGTTACCATTTCTTTATGTCTTCCTTAATCCATCACAACTGCATTACATTTTGTTTTCTTCTAACCGATGGGCTTCGTTATACCATTGCTATAACGAAAGGATTTTGGTTTTTTGTATTTGTTTATTTCCTTTCCTCTGCACCAGCTATCAGTTGTGTAAGACCAATCTTCATTTTCAAAACTCTACATATATCCTTCGCTACGACGGTCGTCGGCCTTTCCTTTTTCTTTCCGCTACCGCATCATGACAATTAAAGCGCTGAAAGATAGACTTACTTTGCCTCACTTTCTGCAAGTATTTGATCTCTGTTATTGTCTCTTTTTCTCAGTTTTCATTTGACTCCATGCCCAATGGACCATTTCCCTAGTTTAACCCCCAAACTCCAAAAATCCAAGACCATCTTTCACCCATAAATATGCCCACCTTTTTCATGCTATTTAAATTCCTATC
>JZKD02S0526877.1:280703-293531 GCA_000966675.3 Picea glauca | reverse complement strand
TTATTATTTTCGAACTCTATACTTGTGATGATTGCACACACTTATTTTTTATTTAAAGGTTAAAAGAAACCATTAATCCTCACAAAACTATATATGAGAATCGACCTCTTATGGAAGGAAGAACTTATTTCATTTTCATAGTTTCAAAAGTTGAATTAGATGCATTACATATATATCAGGTTGATGAAGGTTCTAACTTTATTGATAAAAACACTCTTTGATGAAGATTCTATATTAGTTTTACTAAGGAGAATTGACCTCTTATGTAAGGGAGGACCTATTCCAATCACATAGCCTCAAAAGTTGAATTTGGCGCATTAAATATATATCCAGTTGATGAAGGTTCTAGTCTTATTATAAAAACACTATATGATAATGATTTTAGTCTTATTAGTCCCCGCCCTTGGGGTTGAGGGGCTATTATTAATCGATTTTCAGGGTTTCTATTTAATTGGAACGAAAACCAATAAATTTTCACTTTTTAATCAACATCTTGAAAATTCATACAATTTAAGATTGGAAATTCATATCTTTTAACCAAAGTTTTGCTTTCAACCTCTTATTTGGGATTTTCCCGAGGCAGACGGAGAAGATAGCTTAGTTTATCTAATACATTTGCATACTCATTTTTTCCAAAAGAAGTAATGCTGGGAATGAGTCTATCATTACTTCTTAACATTAAATGTTATGATGTAATGCATGGACCATAATATCTTGTCGAAAATTTGGTGCCACCTAAACCAACATGAAAAGGTGCATGCAAATCTACACGAACATGTAATATTTGCGGGTCATGAAACTCCCTGTAATCTTTGCTCAAAGCCGCGAGATGTAGTAATAGTTTCCTAGCATGTACCGAAGTCCCTCCTGCATCTTCACTTCACTCCCTCTCGCTTGTTCAGTGCACGGGAGAGTTTTCTTCATAGTTGAAGGTCTCGTTCAACAAGCAAACTCAAAATTCAACATTGGCCCGTCCCGTGTGGTCATCGTAAGAAAATTGGCACAAACACTCCAACTTGTGTGCCTTCACCCTCCCACCAGAGATGCAAGAAGGAAGGGTGGGCCAATGCTTAGGGTCAGCGAGCCTAGCTTACAGAATAGCCTTTTCGGGTAAACATGGAAGAAATCTACAGATTCTAAGCTGGGCTTATCTGGAGGAAGAAGCTTTAATGAACGCAAGACAGTTAGAGGTGACTTAGGCGAGACAAAGAGCATAGAGGGAGCCCATATCTAATATAGTGAATCTGTAAAAGCAAAATATGTAATTTAAACGCTCCATGATATGGAGAAATTGATATTAAACATGAATCAAATATGTTGTTATAGGAATTGCAGAGTTAATGTTTGAATAAAAGGTTGTAATTTAGTAATGCCATTTTCATGTTAAACATATTTCACTGCAAATTTACAAACCTTTGTTTGAATTTTTGAAATACTTTTGGTTATTTCCATTCACTTGACTAAAATAATGGCTGCAAAAGAACATTATATATTGGTATTAGTCTTTATTTGAAACACTTGAGCATCTAAAAATAATATACATAATTTTATAGTGTGACAAATGTGGCATCCCAAGATGCCTTCAACACTACCTACAATGTTAATTAACCTCATTAAGATTTTATGAGGTTGAATTTAACCTCTAATAAGAGTATATTACAGAATTTGTATACAAATATAAAAAAGTAGTGGAATTAACATTACATGCTTAGAATTCGTTCATTACTATATAATTCAATACATTAGAAAAACAAAAAGGAATTTCACAAAAAGACAACGATGGATACTTCTCTACAATTAAATCCATGTCCACCAAATTGGCTGCTAAGAAGCAATTTTCCATCTAGCCATAGGAATAAACAATGGATTCCACCACCAAGCTAGATCATGATACCACCAGGGTAAAGGAATCTCCTATGGGGCTCAAAACTCACTTCCTCTTCCCCTCTTGTAGTATCATAGTCCCTTGTTGCTACCTCAAACAACCATTTTGGTGGATATTACATATTTTCCTTTTATACATTATTTTATATGTACATGAGCATATTATGGAAAATATACTTATCACATTGTAAACCTAGCCCACCATTGGGACTCCTATGCAATCATCAATCGAACCTTGACCTTGATCTCCACACTAGGAATGTTTACAATGCATTTCACATATTTACAACATGGAATTATTATATCTCAATCCATGGCTTGATTCCCATCACATAAACCACACCATATAAATAGTACATGAAATTTTTCATTTTATATTCTAGGGGTCAAAATCAAGATATTATATTCCCCTCCCCCTTAGAATAGCATCGTCCTTGGTGTTCTTTTCCTCTTATAAATAATACCATGTATCCATGTATATGTTCTTCAATTGCAACTGTAATGATATCCTCTTCATTACAACTTGAAATTAATGGCTATTTATATAGTTGTTTTGCACAATTTTTTTCACTACCTTGAGATGCTTTTAATTCCATAGCATTTCAACATATACCTATAGAAATCATTAAGGAAAACATGCATATCATAGCCATTTATATGTATAAATTGTTCCATCCTTAGGAATTTAAAATTCATAATAAACACATATATATTCATTATGTTATCACATAGAATTGCAAGGGTAAAAAATCTTTTCAGTTTTGATTTTGAGTCATAGGTTTTCATTAAGTTTTAGGTTTTTATGTCCCTTTGCTATAGTCATTTTTCAAATTTTGATTTAAATAAGCTAAGGTTATTTTTGGCTTTGGTATATATTCCTTGGGTTATGCCTTGTTATCATAACAAGTCAGATAAAGCTTCATGAGTCACATCTTTGAAATTCTCCATCATCACCTTGACATGTCACACCTCCATGCTGTACGAAAGAACCCCCCCCCTGTCACCTTTTACCCGTTTAGCTGTCAAATCAGATTTGATATTTGCACTACCAACTAACTAGGAGAGTTCACAATGCATTCAAAGGTACACCATGCATTCATTGCCATCATTGCATTTATGGATCGTGTCAAAGAATATCTCATTGTTTTAAGAGTTGATATTTTAAACAAATGTCCAGGGATTATGTCATAAAGGTTTCTAACTGTTTTTTCCAAGTCTGAAAATCATATTTGAGCTCGGGGCTTTGAACCTGGTACTATAGACAGGCGCTACGAACTAGTTGAAGAGGAGAATTGGAGGTTGAACTACTTGTAGAAATTCTCGTTCAAACTTAACGACATCAACATCAAAAACTAATCCACCAAGTACTCTATGAGAATTTACACATTGTCTAAAGGCTAAAGGAGAGTTTTTTGTTGATCTCACCCCTCAGTGTTATGAACTGTGTTATTCTGCTACTGACTTCTTTCAAATTTATTTCCTTCATGCTATGAAACTCCTTCATTAAAACTCATCACCTTTAACACCTTATCCAACCTTCTCACTACTTAGAATTCATTTTCTCCTTTGATATTTCCCAACGTTGTGAACCCCCGTTCTGGTGCTGCGAATTCTCAGTTCTAGCACTGCAAACCTTGTGCTGCAAATCCATCGTTGTGAACCCTTTGTTCTCGTTTTTCTGAAAATTCTTCCTCCGCATACTTGGCGAGCTCAAATTCAAAGGAGTGACTCTACACCCATTTCAACTTGGATTTTTGGTTGATCAACTGTCAGATTAGGTTTAAAGATTACATGCATTTTTCATGGTGCTAAAGCATACTTGTATCGTCATAAAATCCCTATTTCAAGCAGAGACTTCACAGGTGTCTTTATCTTATTGTAAATTCCAATTGCCTATCTTTATATCTTCTTTTTGAAGAATTCACTCTCTAATTCTTGAATGTTCATAAAGTGTGTTATATAAAGTCTATACAAGATCATCTTATTGAAAACAGCTTGCCATCAAAACCATAGTATCTTATATCCCTATTTTCATACATTTACCTATTATTACAACTCACAGAAATCATTCCTTAGCAACAATCATGGACAACCTGCAGCACAAGAAGACTCATAAGGGACGTGAAATAGTAAGGACAAAGCCTTATGATATGCATATTTTTAATTCTGAACCCTTGATCAGAGAGGCTTTCCAGTGGGTAGGTTGTATCAACGTTTGTCAAAAAATGCAGAGGGGGCTTCTAGAGGTGGCTAGGGAATTTGCACTAAATTTCAATGGGACCAAAACGAGGGTTGGAATATTGGAATTTGATGTTTCATAATTGTCCATATCCACTGCAACAGAGATACCTAACACTAGATAAAAGTGGTTCAAGGCTATGACACTAAATGCCTCTTTCTCCAAGGAGTTCCTCAAACCAGAATACCAGGAAGACAATTTGTCCAAAGGGGTACCTAGAAATCAAATGCTTGGAGGTTTTGATAAAATGTTGAAGGTGATTCAAAGGTATTTCACCCGTGAAGGAATATTTAACATGGTATATCAATACCACATAAAATTGTTGCTACACTTCACAGGGAAAGAAGCTATAAACATCCCTTTTTATTTTTTCAGAAGTATTGGTAAGATGGCTGACAGAGTTCAGGCCAAATCCAAGCAAGTGGACACTAGTTTTTTCCACTCAAGTCTTATCAAAATGCTAGTGATGGAAGAATTGAGAAAGACAAATGCATATTGGGAAACATTAATCACTTCTTCACAGTTTTAGCTGAATTTTTCTCCCACTCCGTAGTCCAAACTTCAAAGGCTTGTTCCTAATGAGAAGAATATGTATTCAAAGGTGAGCAGGAGAAAGAGTATTACGAATGCTAAATATGATAGAGCCAAAAAGGGAGATGAAGAAGGAGGACCTTCACATTCTTCACAGAGGGAATATTCACCCATGACATATCACTTTCCAATGAAGGTTCCATCAAGAAAATCCACAGGCCTAAGAGGAAGAAAGTTGTTGTTTCCTTCACCCAGTGCAACTGAAAAGGTCAAAGATAGTACACCTCTTACCATAGCAGCAACCAAGAAAGAAATCCCTGTGAAGAATGATGCAGTAGGAGTTTCATCCCAGAGGAAAGGTAAATCCATAGCCGTTGAAAATCCTATTGAAATTATTGACATCACCGCTCCTCAAGAAGAGAGAAATCCCACTTTTAAGAGGATCAAAAGACAACTTAAAGAGGCAAGGGTTGAAGTTGATAAACTAAAGAAAGAGGATTTGGTTTCAACAAGGAAGATTAAGCGACTCATGGAAATTTATAATGAAACTATTGACAAAGCCATATTTATAGCCAAAAGGTTTCTTCCCCTCCATAGGAAGCTCATAAACCTCTACAAACAGAACATAGCTCACAAGACACAGATCAGAGAGCTAAAGGCATAGTTATAGCCTTTTAAAGAAGAGTTGGCCAAGTGAAATCTGGATATTTTGGCTAAAGTTGCTATCAAGAGGAGCTCCAAAGTTAGAAAATGAAGAATTTGAACACCTTAACCCATATCGGTTTTGATAAGTTTCCTTCTTTTTGCATTTTTGCAATTTTGAGGATGGTTATGCTTGACAAATCATGTTTAGCTACTGGGGTGTTATCTTCTAAGTCATATATCATGATCATAAGTTCTTAAAATAGTTTCTGGCACTGGATATATTTTTGGAATAATTTCAAGGCATTATCAAATGAAATAAGATGCTATAGGAAAGTTCACAGCTCTTGGCGTTGAGAACTGGATTATACAGACATGCACTACGAACTAGCGTTGTGAACTCAGGTTTTGGAGTTTTCAAGGGAGGAACAGTTTCTAGGTATCAGAT
Organism: Picea glauca; assembly: GCA_000966675.3. NCBI lineage: Eukaryota > Viridiplantae > Streptophyta > Pinopsida > Pinales > Pinaceae > Picea > Picea glauca. The sequence continues at coordinate 287,787 of JZKD02S0526877.1, read as the reverse complement.
ATCGATGCAAGACAGTTGTGTGATGGTCAGTTATGAGATGGGAGGGCACCTACCAAAGGGAGAAGCACTCAAAGGGATACTTCATCAACCATAAAGAAGATGGTCAAGACATTGCCAACATCAACCTCAATTTTAGCATTTTGTTGTTTTCTGTTATCCACCTGTTTCCACGCCATTTTGAGGGCACATGGATCCTATGATAAGACTGTTATTCGAATTATAGTGTCGTCACTAACACTCTATGATATAAAAACACTATTGTAAGTCTGATAGAGGGTTCAAATGGTCTAAGAGGGGACTCACTTTTGATACTATGTGTATTATAGATAGACCTTCTATTTTATGTATCAGACTTAAGATTCTCTGGATAATGAAAAAAATTCTTTTTCCTATCATCTTTTTGTCTTCTAATTCTGATCACAGTTCAATGAAAGATTCATTGACTGATTTATAACTTGTTGCAATAGAGGATATGTTGTAATGTTGTTTATAGATATATCAGAATTCATCTCTTTTATTATAATAATTTCTTGTTTCAAAGAGTTCTTCTTTATATGTTTGTCATACTGTCTGATGTAGATGATAAGAATTTCACTTTCTTCTTATTAAGTCTTCCACCTACTCATCCTTTTTCTAAAACCATGATCAAAGTTATTCAGAGCCTTATTTGTTGGTGCAAATTGAGTGAAGTAAGTTGTGATTTACATTATTTTCCTAAGTTTTCATCCATTTGATACCTTATCATAAAACATATCTTTAACCTACTGATGGGTGTTGAGCTTACACTTTAGCAGTCAAAGTGTGACTTTCGGTGCCTTGGCGTCGTTGCCAGGGAACGGATTGAAGACTTTTCCCTGGGTTGTATGACAGAGAAAATATTGATTTTGAGGTGCACAATGACCAGTAAATTGAAGACTGCAGATTGCACCCGACGACTTCATTGTTTTAGTTGTGGCTCCCAAAGGTAGACACATGAGGTGTACTCCACATTTACCTTTGGTTGCACCTGAAGCTGACCCAGAAAAGATCATCAAGAAAGGAAAGGCTTTACAAGGAACCTCCTCATATATTTTATCAGGTACTGTTGGGGACTTACCTGAATCTACTTTTCAAACACCACTAGTTGTATCTATAATTTATAAATTATCTACTGTTGAAGCTTCTGAAGATTTAAAACTAGGATAATTTCCTATTAAATATTCATCTTTTTCTCCTCAGCTGAAAGAAGAAAGTCTTCAGAATTTTGATGTTCTTGCATCCCCTAAGATTGTAAATTGGTTTAGGCTTGAGAGTCTAGAGGAATTTCCCCTCCTAGGTTATCCCTCTCCCCATTCTTTCAAATTTGTTGTGACCAAAGAAGAAGGAACCTTTGTCCCTCTTGAGTTTTTCTCATCCACTTCCAAGATGCAACCACTTTTTGTTAAACCTAAAACTCCTCCATATTATATTCTCCCTTTTCCTAAGATACATGATATTCGGTTTCTATATTTTCCTATCAAATCACCTCCCACTTCCCCTAGGACTCAGAATCTTCCTGTTCCTAATCCAATGGTAGGTGAAAACCCTCCTCGAAATAGGATGGATGCCATTGTGGCTGCTCGGTATGACCCTATAGTGCTTCCTCAGCCTATGAATTCCCTCTGAATAGGATATTATCTAAACTATATGCCCAAGTTCAAAGGAGAAGAGGACATAAATGTAGAGGAACACTTTGTATATTTTTACAACTATGTTGATAATCTAAATATTGAGGATGAGGATGTGTGAATGAGATTTTTTGTACAAAGCCTTGATGGTGAAGCCAGAAAATGGTTTAGGGGTTTACCTCCCGAATCAATTGATGGGATTGAAGCCCTTGATGATGCATTTTTAAGGCATTGGGGGATAAGAAGGAATTTTTGTATTATATCATTGAATTTTGTGCTCTCAAAAGAAAAGAAGGTGAGTCAGTATCAGACTTCTCCAAAAGGTTCAACAAAAATTATAATAAAATTCCTACAAAGATTAAACCAACTGAAACCTATGCCAAAATAACCTATGCTAGTGCCTTTGATCCTAAGTTTTGTCTTTTGTTAAGAGAGAGAAGATCTACTTCACTAGATCATATGCAAGATGCTACCTTAGAAGTGGAATAAAACATATTGGTTGCAGACAAATTAAGAGGAAAATCTGATAGGGATAGGAGGAAACAAAAGGCATAAGCTTCTACCTCTGATGCTTCAACAAATAACCCTCGAGTGGATAAATTGACCAAGTTATTCAAATCCCTTTCTGCAGAAATGGAAAAACTAAAACTAGAGGGGAGACAAGCAAACATGAACACACAAGATTTTGGAAACAAAAACAACTTCAGAAGACAAAACAATGCTCCTCAAATTCTTCAAAGAGATTAGAGGAATCGATATGATCAAAAGGTTGTTGTGAGGGAAAATATCCCTATGCACTAGCAAATAGAGTTCAGACTTTGCATGCATATATGACCGAAGAAAAAATACTTTCTACCTTCATCCCTAGATTTAAATCCCCTTTTCTTATTAAATGCATGGAAAGATCAACCCACCTCGTTCCCGACGTTTGATGTCGATCCTCCGTTGTACTTGATTACATGTTCGCAATACTCCTTCCAAAGCTGACCTGCATACAAGACAAGAAACAACTACGCATGCACCCTACTTATATATTAACGGGTTAGAAATCCAAACATATATTAATCATAAAAAGTTCATGAATTGGGACGGGAAAAGAATTTTCTTTATTACTTTGAATGCGTCAACTTACAAAAGTTGAGATCGGCCACCGCTCCGTGAACTTGATCCTGAGCTCCTCTTCTACTTTCCTCCAACTACTTTGCTTTGTATCTCCTTTGGCATCAGGAAAGGCTAAAGGTTTGGGAAAATGGGAATATGCAAATGGGCAGAGTTTCTTTGCTATATTTTCCCCCTCCCAAATGGGACTCCTACCCCTTCTTTTATAGGCTAGAAGGAGCTAGGTATGTGGACTAACCCTCGGCCATGCATGGTCAGGAGTTTCAGTTAACTCACCCATAGCTTTTGTGTTCCATCAGAAACTTTCCTTTTTTCGTGCTTTTGTCGGTCCACTCGGGCTGTTTTGGGTCAGCCAGCGTGTACACGCGTGTAGTAATGGAGTAGGGCACGTGGGCCTTTATAAAAGAGGATTTTCAAAGAGTTGTTCAATGGTGCTTTGGCAAAGAAGGGATATGAGATGGCCTGGTGCCAGGTAAGCATGTGTGGTGCAATTTAGGGTTATAACAGATGCCCCCTAATGTGTGAGGTCAGAAGAGCATCTGATGGCTGAAATACATTACCAATCTTTACTGATGTGCCGAATGATTGAGCCCAAGGATCAGGAACCAAAAGGTGTGTTGGAATTACTAATACAACTGAGAGGGGGGGGGTGAATCAGTTGTCTTTGAGCTTAAACAATTTTAACTCTATTAATATATTCTTAATCTTTCTTCAATTGATCATCAACATTATACAACATATGGACAGTAAAAGTAAAAAGCATCAGTCACACATAAGGTATACACAGAGACAGATTTTCATGAGGAAACCCATAAAGGGAGAAAACCTCTTCTTCTTCAAAATGATAGGCATTCTTTTAGGTTCTGTACATCATCTCTAATTGAGAACCAACTCAATGTGAGGCTGCTACCTCTGTTTTACAAGCTGCAAATTGTTTGAGAGCACCAACTCTTTGGTTTCTCTAGCACCCACTAGAAGGAAGCACCAACTCCCTGAATATTCCAGCACCAACTGGATGGAATCACCAACTTCCTGAATGTTCCAGAACCAACTGGATGGAAGCACCAACTTCCAGTTACACAGGCTCCAACCTGTATAACAGAGAACACTTGTTCTCCCTTGCACCACCCTGACACCCTGGTTTCTCTGGCTACAACCATATGGAAGCTACAAATTCCTGTGTTCAAGCTCCCACTTGAACCTCTGAGGACAACAGTCCTCCCGAGCACCTCCCAAACTCCCTAGTTTATGAATGGCTAAATAAATATTCAACTTTACAGATAAATCAGTTCTTACCAATCTTTCTTTGTTCTGTAAATCTTGTCTTCTACACACTGTTCTGCTGCTCTTCTCTTCCTCTGTCTGTTCAGCAGGTATGCTCTGCATCAACTCGTTTTCTGATTCTTCTCTTCTTCAACTTGTTCTATCATTCTGCTCTGCTTTTTCTCTTTCTGTCATTTTTCTCTGCGTATGCTCTTTCTTTCATCCTGCTCTGCTTTTACTCTTTCTGTCGTTCTTCTCTGCGTTTCATCTCACTCTGCACATTTTCTAAATCTCATACTACGCATCCTCTCATTTTCCCTTTCTTACTATTTCGTTCATTTTCCATTCGAAACAACCAACGTCATACAGTCTGTCTCATTTTATTTTATACACCAGCCCATAGCGGTTCAAATTCCCCTCTCCTTAAGCAAAACGAAGACACATGTCTGAGAAACTGAAATGCCAACTGAAATGCTAACTAATTTGCAATCATGAGTCCATTTCACTAACAAATTCGTAACTAAGGGGTTAACTGTGAGAGAGAACAATAACCTTCCGATCATATTCCAATTTATCTGCACCGTTGGATGAACTTTATTAATCTTGTCTTTAAATCGGGTTTTGGCATTTCGGCATTCCTGATGTTCAATGTTCTTGTCACTTACAAATCCCGATCCACAAAATTCCGTAAAGAAGTCGAATCAACGATCCAGATCATATCTTGATCTGACGGTTCAGATTACATCGCAATTTCACATATCGTGATATCAGGATTCCTGATGTCAATAATCCTTGACATGTCCAACTCTCGATCCATGAAACTCCGACAAAGACTGGAATCAACGGTCCAGATTCAACCTTAATCTGACAGCTCATATTACATCGCGATTTCACATATCGCGATATCGGGATTCCTGATGTCAATAATATTTGACATGTCCAACTCTCGATCCCCGAAACTCCGACAAGGGCTGGAATCAACGGTCCAGATTCAACCTTAATCTGACGGCTCAGATTAGATCACGATTTCACATATCTCGATATCGGGATTCCTGATGTCAATAATCTTTGACATGTCCAACATGCAATCCTAGAAACTCCGACATGTTTTTCATCTACTGACGCCACATGTGTTAAATAACTGCCATGTATCACCCTGATTCGTGACTTACATGTGCTTGGCATGTTGAATCAGTCTGACACTTGTCATTACCTGGTTATGCCACGTGTTCTTAGCTGACGTGGTTTGCTGACATGAGTCGGATTGACGATTCATATGTGATCTTGATTTGACGGCTCATATTACATCGCAATTTTGCATATCGCGAAATCGGGATTCCTGTTGCATTGTTTCTTTGACATCTCCAACACACGATCCTCAAAACTCCGACAGGGAGTCAGATCAACGGTCCACATAACCCCCTGAGATGGACGGTCCTCCTTCTTTCAGGATTTTGAGAGCCCGTTTTCTCCTTGTTATACTTTAAAATGCATGCAAGTTCTCCTTGATACAACGATGGTTGGATCCCGCGCTTGAATCGAACCCCTGAGATTTGTCTTCCTTTTTAATGCGCCCTTCTTGTCTTCATTTAGATCTGATGACCCTCGATCTATCAGGAATTTGAAGAGGATCCAACGATCAGAACTACTTCTCAAACCTTACGGACCTACCTCTTCAGCATGCTCTTATTCAGATCTGACGGCCATTGGGAATTCAGAAAGAGATCCAACAAACACAATTGATGCTCTTCCCCGATTATCACTGCTCCACTGATCATCACTGTTGTAAAGAGATCCAATGAACACAATTGATGCTCTTCCCCGATTATCACTGCTCCACTGATCATCGTTGTTGTACTCAAGCCATCACCCATCACCACTACTGTACTTGCCATCAATGACAATTATACGTTGCCTGTAAATATGCTAACAATCCTCTGTACATTCTTCCTGTACTCATGCCATTCGCTGTCTGTTACATATTTGCCAACAATCTCCCCCTTTGGCATCTCTTCTCCCGAATTATTTTCTCCCCCTTTGACATCAATGTCAAAGAAGAAACATTCTTCCCCTGATCTGTTGCAAAACATACTCCCCCTGTCAACTATAAGCATCTTGGAAATACACCAGATATTCAATAAGTACTCCCCCTGACCAGGTGAATAGATTAGACACAAGAGATTATAACCCCCAACTTTTGACGAAGGTATCAAAAAGGGGTCGCTCCTAATGGCTTAGTAAAGATATCAGCAATTTGTTCTGTAGAAGGTATATAATTCAGTTGAACAATTCTGTTTGTAACTTGTTCTCTGAGAAAATGGTACTTTATTGGAATATGCTTAGTCTTAGAATGAAGAACAAGATTCTTGGAAACACTAATGGCACTAGTGTTATCACAATGAATTGGAATGGGATCAGTGTAATTTACCTTCAGATCTACAAGAGTTTGTATCATCCATAATATTTGTGTGCAGCAAGTAGCAGCAGCAATGTATTCTGCCTCTGTAGTGGATAATGAGATGGATCCTTGCTTTTTACTAAGCCATGCAACTAAAGAGTCACCCAGAAAAAATGCTCCTCCACTGGTGCTTTTTCTCTCATCAACACAGTTTGCCCAGTCTGCATCTAAATAAGCAGTTAACTGGAAATTCTGATTTCTAGGATACCACAGACCATAATTCATTGTTCCCTTCAAGTATTTAAATATCCTTTTGACAGCTACCAAATGACTTTGTTTAGGAGCAGACTAAAAACAACCTACCATTCCAACAACTTGCATTATATCAGGATGGGATGTTGTGATCTACAGAAGACTACCTATCATAGAGCGATATGTTCTTTGATCAACATCAGGTGAGATATCATCTTTACTCAGCTTGCAACCAACCACCATAGGTGTGCTAATTGTAGAGGAATTTTTCATCTGAAATTTCTTCAACACCTCTTTCAAATATTTTTCTTGAGAGATAAAAATTCCTGCAGAGCTTTGTTTTACTTGTAAGCCAAGAAAATATGACAGTTCTCCTATCATGGACATTTCAAATTCTGTTTGCATA
>JZKD02S0526877.1:210891-275761 GCA_000966675.3 Picea glauca | reverse complement strand
TTAGATTACATCGTGATTTCACATATCGCGATATCGAGATTCCTGATGTCAATAATCTTTGACATGTCCAACACGCAATCCTCGAAACTCTAACATGGTGTTCATCTGCTGACGTCACATGTGTTAAATAACTGCCACGTGTCACCCTAATTCGTAACTTACATGTGCTTGGCATGTTGAATCAGTCTGACACTTGTCATTACCTGGTCATGCCACGTGTTCTTAGCTGATGTGGTTTGCTGACGTGAGTCAGATCGACGGTTCAAATGTGATCTTGATTTGACGGCTCAAATTACGTCGCGATTTTGCATATCGCGAAATCGAGATTCCTGTTGCATTATTTCTTTAACATCTCCAACACGCGATCCTCAAAACTCCGACAGGGAGTCGGATCAACGGTCCACATAACCCTCTGAGATGGACGGTCCTCCTTCTTTCGGGATTTTGTGAGCCCCTTTTCTCCTTGTTATACTTTAAAATGCGTGCAAGTTCTCCTTGATCCAACGATGGTCGGATCCCGTGCTTGAATCGAACCCCTGAGATTTGTCTTCCTTTTCAGTGCGCTCTTCTTGTCTTCATTCAGATCTGACGACCCTCGATCTATCAGGAATTTGAAGAGAATCCAACGATCAGAACTGCTTCTCAAACCTTACAGGCCTACCTCTTTAGCATGCTCTTATTCATATCTGATGGCCATCGGGAATTCAGAAAGATATCCAACAAACACAATTGATGCTCTTCCCCGATTATCACTGCTCCGCTGATCATCGCTATTGTACTCAATCCATTACCCATCACCACTACTGTACTTGCCATCAATGACAAGTATACGCTGCCTGTAAATATGCTAACAATCCTCTGTACATTCTTCCTGTACTCATGCCATTCGTTGTCTGTTACATATTTGCCAACAAGGTGTCGTCTGCAAAATAAAAAATGTCTCACCGAGGCGGGCATACCCATGCTCAGGATAAAATAGAATCATGGCTACTAATCAAATACACTGTAGATCCATGTCATATAACTATATAAAGAGTAGCCACAAATAATACACAGTGAAGCTACATCTCAAAATCGAAAAGATATACATATAGAGTATCCATCTTCTAAAAGCTGATACGGCCTGATGGCTGGAGATGAGATCTTCAGAGCTTGAGAAACAACTTCAAAATCTTCAAAACTCAGGTAGGAGTGTAATATGAGTGACGATTGCGCTACCCGAGGTCTTCGACGGATCGTCGGTCATGGACTTGATAATCTTGATGATCAAACTAAAGGCTTCAGTGATTTCGAACAAGGACTTGATTGGATGTTTAGGATGGTCGGGCATGAGGGCAAGAGACAAAAATGCAGAGGGGCCGACTCGGGCTTGGTGACAAACCTCCCTTGGACAATAGCACGACAAATGATGAGACTCAGACATCATGGCATTAACATAAGTTTACGAGGCAAGAGGCAATGCAAACTCTCCATATGTTTGGAAAAATAACCAAACAGGGGAGGATACAGCTCTATGTAGCAAGAACAACTTCCTAAGGTCATATTAAATCCCAGGGTTTGATGAACAAATGGACAGATGTGCTTTATCCAAGGGCGACTCATTATGCTGCCAATAAAGAAAATACTTTTCCCTTCCTCTTTTTGGGGTATATTTGATTTTTTTGTCCTTTTCAATAGTTTTGGAAAAAGAATAAAGGAATATTACATTACAAAGGAGGAATGAGTGTTGCAAACATACAAGTTCAAGGCACAAGGGCAAGACTAATGTTCAGAATAATGATACTCGGGAAAAATCCTCCGGGGGCCAAGGGTGTTAAAACGCAGAAGCAAATTGTTACTAGACTGACATAGAAGGTATGAAAACACGGTTAACAAAATGCACAATGGTAACGTCCTTCGATGTAAGTTTAACGAGCCCAGGGAAGGTAAGCTCGGTGGTTTTTCATATTTAGAGAGTCTGAAAAAACATAAAAGGAGATTCCATTGGGGTACCTTTTTCGAATATAGTCTAGTCGGTTCAAAAAAGGGGTAAACTAGCATCGATAAGACGTCGATTCAAAACCATTTTAACGAGTGTGACAAGGACAAGATCACTTGGCTATTTTTTCATTTTTAAGGAGTCTGAAAAAATCTTAACTATGGACTCCGTCAGGAATGTTCTTCTGGACCAATTTAAACGAGTGTGAAAGAATAAGGTCACTCAGCAATCTTTTCAATTTTAGGGAGTCTGAAAAGAGCTTAACTATGGACTTCATTGGGTTGCTTCTTCGTAAGTTTAGTTCCTCAGGCCTGAAAAAGAGATAAATTTATACCTCAAAGTACTCTTCTATAGAGCTGAAGTTCCAAAGAGTATATCTTTGTTCGTACAATTGATCGTCTGGACCGAAAAAGGGGTAAACTACCGTCGGACAGATGTGACTTCAAATTTCAGTTTAACGAGCGTGAAAGGCCACAAGATTGCTCAGCAATATTTTCATATTTAGAGGGTCTGAAAAGGGCTTAAAAGAAGACCCATTATTTTTTGGGAGTCTTGAGGGTGAGGTCAAGAGCGAAGAAGAATCATGCAAATGATGCTCAAACTCATATTCAGGAAAGACTATAAGGACTCCCCAGCCTACAATGTTTTTAGACAGCATGAATGCCATAATGCAACCAGTATCTACCTAGGGAATCCATGTTCTGGTAAGCTCTACTGCCAAATTGCGACACTTCTAAAGTAGAGATGATGGTTCTGTGTCACAATATGATGGGATCGATCCTATGGAAAATGAAAAAGACAACGAGATACAAAAATCAGGGTAAAAACCTAGCCTATATGCTCAAGTTGATCGTCGGAAAAAATTTCATGGAACGTCAAAATTTACTCAAAACTCAAAAAAAATGTCCTAATACTCGATCAAATCCCTCCCATATAACTCTTGAATCACTCTAAATGGTTTTTGGTATAAAGAAAATGATAAGGGAGGCCAAAAAAGTGACAAAAAGAGGCCAAAAAGTCTATAAATAGAAGCTGGCAGCTCATTATCACCATTGTTGATTTGGAAATTGACTCTGGAGCCAAAATACCCCCTTTGATAAAAACAGTGATTCCGGGAGCTACAGTGGATGAAATGAACTTTCGTCTAGACCAAGTAAGTACAAACTCCCCTATCTAGCTATTCAATTCCTTTATTTTGCTTTTCATTTCATTTTTTGGGTGGGCGTCGACCTTTAAAAGGTTGGTCCTAGGACCACGCGGGTTGTCTCTGGACAGGCCGCGTGTACACTCGGGCAGAGTAAAATATGCCCACGTGTACACACGATTCTCACCTAGACAGCACGTGTGGACCTCCCTTTATAAACATAAAGAACCAAAGAGCACTCACTCACCCTCCTGAAATTTGTTGTTTTGGCAGGATGTATGTCCACTGGAGGGAAAGGGAGCATGAAGAAGTTGGTGAGTTGGTTGTGGGAGATCCGAATACCATGGCCGGGTTGATGCAATGTGATTTGCTAAAGTTCTTCCTATGTCCATTTATGCGGGCACAACCGAGGCTACTGAATGCCTTGGTTGACTATTGGCACCCTGATGCAGAGGCTTTCATGCTAGAGGGGCAATCACTGGTGCCCACCACCGAGGATATCTACTTTTTGACATGCCTCTCAAGGAGAGGGGAACCAGTCAATTTCAGGATGTTTCCATCAGGGCCGCATAACATAGCATAACTGATATCCCTGCACTATGAGGCTAGGACAAACCGTTTCAGCTCCCAGGTGCCCATAAGTAAGATCATTAACCTATTGTTGTAAGCGATATTATTGCTCATTGGGTAGATTACCGGTTCAGCGGCCTTGCATCAGGCGTCCCGCACACAGATGAACGGTGCTATCCAATGCTTGAATGCACAAACTTTTGACTGGAGTACCACACTACTGGAGTGTATGAAGAGGCAATTGACAGATTTTCGTCAGCGGACACAGAGGAACTTCGGGTTCGAGACTATTTTGTGTTCCTTCTTTTTTGAGAGAGTTTTGAGCTTTAGTCCTCGGGTAGTGGTACGAGGATATCAGGCCTCTTTTCCTGTTGTATGTAGATGGGAAGTATTACTACCGCGACAGGGTGGTGGAGGGACCATTAAATCCTTCAATGATGACTTTTTTGCATGGTTTTCATGACAGATCCCTGTGATCGAGGATTACCCATATGCAGGGATAGACTTTTCGAGAGATCCTGAGATACCCATGCCTCCTGTTGAGGAGTGAGGGGAGATGGGTAAGTCTCCACCTTTGTAGTTTTTTTGTTGTATATGTGATTTTTATGTCGTTTTTGTTATATATATCATTTTTTTTATATGCCAGAGTATTTGACGAATATATGTTTGTTGCAAGCAGATGTGGGACCCATGCGACCTATTGATTATGCAAGGAACGAGATTCGTCCTCGGTCAGGGGCCATAGCTACCACTTCCAGGGGACCATCAGTAGTAGGAGACCTCCCAGCCAGGGAGGTTGAGAGATTACTCAGATGAGTTAAGAAGAACTTTACTACACTCACTCGCATAGTCCCGATGGCGGAGATTGAGGACCTGTCGCCATCTATGCAGCCTCATGTAGTGGGGGCACCTCAGACATGGGTCTGATTGTTTAGGTGTTTAGCCCATGCTGTGGACCAGTACAACAGGGCCCATAGGCTCTGAACCTATTTAGACATTTTACGTGCCACGAGCACTACTTGTATATATGTTTTGAGGGCATAAGCCCTGTGACTCATTATTGGTCCTACTTTTGAGGCGCTTGTGTTCATCTATGTACTCTGGTTACTTTTATGATATTATATATATGGTTTTTTTGGTCTTTTGTGTCTTATGGATCATGTGTGAAAAAATGTATTTACATGCTTATGTCAATGTTCTTTCATATGTGTGCAAGATGCCAATCTAAAATTTGATTAGCTAGAGTATCTGTAATTTGGTTTAATCTCCTAGGAACATGAAAATATGTAATATAATCAAAGTTTCGTTCTAAGAGATGTACCCTAAGGAATCGTCGGTGTAAAGTTGGATCATGAACCCATTATACTCTGTTTAACTGAGACACAACCAATTGAGCATCAAGATAGACTCGTAGATGAGAGATACCCAATGACAAAGCGTCACGAAGCAACTCAATAACTGCACTGTACTCGGCGACATTATTTGTGGTGTCACCTAAGCATATACCTCCAGAGGATAACAACTGGCCCTGAGGTGTAAATATTACCCAAGCTGCGGAGGCAAGCCTCCGAGTGTGCCGACTAGCACTGTCTGCATACCCTACGAACACCTCGGAATCACTTGACATCTACCATATTGATGAAAGATAACATCAATGACACATCCATAACATTTAAAAGAAACAAAAAAGTAATAGTACAAAGACTATACATATGTTACAAAAATTTACCCACAGTGACCTGCCTATGAGTAATACTTCTTGAGGTAGAGCCCATTTCTAGGCTCTGCCAAAGCATTCCCTTCGAAATCAACCAGACGATAGGTGCCCTTTTTTAATACCTCTTTTATGATGAAAGGCCCAAACCACATGGGTTTGAATTTGCCTGCCCCCAGGGGGTCCTTATCTTGGTCATAGACCAAGACAAGGTCACCTTTAGAAAAAATCCGAGGACGAATGGACCTATCATATTGACACTTGACCTTATGTTTGTGAGCCTCGTTGGCCAGGGCTGCATCACGACGTTGTTTATTGAGTTGCCCAAGGTATACTAACTGTTCTTCAAGTGGAGAAGTGTTGGGCAATAATTGTACTGCCAATTTTAGAGACGAGATCTGACATTCGATGGGCAAGACTGCCTCTAGCCCGTAAATGAGTTGAAAAGGTGAGAAAATGGTTGCAGTCTTAATAGATGTTCAGTAAGCCCATAATGTCGAGTATAGCATAAAAAGTCAATTTGACTTGGCGGAGTTGATAGTTCGTTGTAGAATAGTCTTAAGAGTTTTGTTTACAGTTTCCACCTGCCCGTTGGCTTGGGGGTAGTAGGGTGATGAATGCTCTTGCTGTAACCCAAGCTTTGATATTAATTCGGTCATCATTTGATTCTGAAAGTGGCTGCCATGGTCAGTGACAATCTCTCTCGGGATGCCGAACCTTGCTATGATCTAGTTGAATAAAAAGAGAGTTGCAGTCTCTCCATCATCTTTAAACGTTGGCATAGCTTCCACCCACTTTGTGAAGTAGTCGAAATCTATGATGATATAATGATGCCCCCTTTCTAAAGGGAGGTTGCAAGTAATGTAATCAATCCCCCACTTGGTGAAGGGACCAACTGTGATGACATGAAACATGGGAGTGGGATGTGCTCTCATCTTCTAAGAGAAGATTTGGCATGGATGGCACTTCTTGATCGATTCTATACAATCTTTGATAAGTGTCAGCCAGAAGTAACCTGCTCGTAGAATATTTTGGGCTGTCGCCAACCCAAACAAATGACCGCCACAAGCTCTGGTATGGAAATCGTTAAGCACAATAACTACCTCCTCATGAGTGAGACATCGGCATAGGATGCAGTCTACACCTCTCCGATACAATGTATCATCGAGTATGAGATAATTCTTAGCTTGATGACGTATACGTTGATGCTCATCACGAGAAGCAGAAGTGGGGCACTTCAAAGTCTAGATATAGATAAGTATATCTTTGTACCAGGGATCCGAAGATGTGATCAAAAACATATCTCCCCAGATAGGCGATTCTTCAGGCACAACGTCACCTGACTCAACCGGAAGTTCGAAATAAGCTCTGCGAAGACCAGTGACTTTTTGGACTTTGTTGAAACAAATTCTAAATCAAACTCCTGGAGGATGACTATCCATCTACTGATTTTTCCGCCTATTACCCATCGTGTCAATATGTATTGGAATGGATTTACGACAACAATGACGGTGGTCTTGCGAAACAGAATGTAATGACGGAACTGTTGAACAACATGAAATGCTACCAATGCAAGTTTTTCGATATGAGAATAATTGAGTTCTGGTCCTACGAGGCCTCGGCTCAAGTAATAGATCACGTATTCCGAGAACAAGTCATCTTCCTGAACTAAAACCATGCCAATGGTTGACTCTATGACATCTAGATATAATAAGAAATCTTTGTTATAGTTAGGTGGTCGGAGTAGAGGGGCAGTTGTGGGGGCATGTTTTAATGCGTCGAAAGAGCATTGAGCGGCATCGTCCTAGTAAAAAGGAATGTCTTTCTTCAGTAAGTGCATAAAGCCCTTGGTGATTTCGGCATAGTTGGCGATGAATCGTCGTAAAAAGTTCACCTTTCCTTGTAGACTCTGAAGTTGAAGGATTGTGTGTGGGGGGGGCAACTGGATTATTGCCTCCACCTTGAGAGGATCGACCATGATCCCTGTTGTTGATATGATAAAACCTAACAAACATCCTGACGTTACGCAGAAGCTGCACTTGTTTGGATTCAAGCAAATCCAGAAGTAGCGACAATGTTTGAAGATAAGTCTAAGGTGTGTGGGATGATCCGTTCTCTTGCGAGATCGCAATGCTAAATCATCTATATAGGCCTCGACTATATGCTTTAGATCATGAAAAGAAAAATACATGGCCCGCTGGAAGGTGGCTCCAACATTTTTAAGACCAAAAGATATCTTACGATATGCGAATGTACCCCAAGGACAAATGAATGTCGTTTTGTGATGGTCTTTGGGTTTGATTTGGATTTGATTATATCCCGAAAAATCATCCATGAAACAAAAGGCCTCACAACCAACACATTCATCAATGATCTGGTCAATGAATGGTGTTGGAAAATCATCTTTGGGACATGCCTTGTTCAAATCACGGAAGTCGGTAGATACACGAATCATGCCTTGTTTTTTATTGACCGGCATGGGATTTGACACACATTGGGTCAAATGGATAGGATATATAAAACCTGCCTTTAGCAATTTCTCAACCTCAATCTTGATGGCTACTGATTTCTTAGGATTAACTGGATGAAGCTTCTGTCGAACAGGCTTGGCATCAGGATACGTTGTGATCTCATGTTCAACTATTTTTGGATCGATGCCTGGCATTTCCTCATAAGACCAGGCAAACATGTCGTGGAATTCTTTGAAAAGATCTGTGTAGATTTGAATCTCTTCGGGAGAGAAATCTGCTCTAACGAAGACATTCTCCACGATGCCAGGGTTTCAGGAGATATTGATCGGTACAGTTTCAGCGATAGTTTCCATATTTCCCTCAACATAAATGTCATGTGTAGCTAAGAGATTAATAGGGAATGACTGATCTCCTGTCATGGTTACGGTGAATTCTCCTGCTTCGATTCGAATTAAATCTAAGAGAAAATATGATCTGTGATGAAGATCTTCCCAAGGTTTGTCCAGACTAGTCATTGCTTTGATTACTGCTTTGTCACAAGGCAAGACTAAGTCTAACGAATAGGTGTTAGCGAGAGAACCCTGAGCCCAAATAGTCTCTAGAAGTGGAACTAACTCTTGTGCAGGAGTCGAATCAGGGTTAGCTGAAGCATGATGGACTAAAGAGTATGTTACTTTAGTGGAAAACAAGGGTATCGACATGCCCGGGTGCCCTGTCTCATCCATCGTGGCCGATGGGGAAGGAAGTATCCATGGATCCTCGAAATAAGATGTACAGAACGATGAAACTTGAAAAATATCAACCTTATGGTGATTGGATATAAATTTGATATCGCCTTGAGGGGGTGGGTAATCGAAGGTACCCATCATGGATGGGCAAAAACCAACTCCTACTTTGACGACACCTGGTTGAGGATTATCAATCATCGGGACTGTGGATGCCCCCAAAGATGGGTCAGGTCTAGAGAAAGACAATTGATCGATGGTCACTATCTGGCCCTCGTGTGGAAGCAACAAGACTTGGAAAACTATAGCAACCACAGCTTGCATAGCATAAGTCCAACTCCATCCTAACAAGAGGTTATAGTCGAGGAGAGCATTGACTACTTCTACTTCGACACACACAATATTCCCTCCTAACTGCACGGGGAAAGAAGGAACGATGCCATGTGGTCGGAATGAATGACCGTCGAAAAAAGTGAGGAGAGTAGGTGATGGAGACAAAACAGGCTGGCCAATGGCCTTTCGACATGATAACGACATAACGCATGTCGAGGCACCCTCATCAACCACAGTGCGGAAGATATTCCGAGTAAATGGTTTTGTGGGATAAACCACTACTATCTGAAACACTACATGGTAAGGCAAACGATGTTTTAAGTTGGTTGTATCCAACATGATGGTACCCGGATTACAATTCTCGGTAGAGCCTAAAGCGGTTAACAAGGCTTTCCTCTGAGAAGGGCATCTTTGGAGGACCTCCAAAGCAGACATCGCACAAGGGGTTTGTGATAAATCCTCCACCACAAAGTAGTTCTGGGTGGCCCTTGTGTTTGGGTTATGAGAATCTTTTTTAAATGCACCTTTTGAAATGCGTGTCATTGTTTCTCCCAACATCTTCTCAATCTGTAGAGGAAGAGATGGGAGGTCAGCTTCTTTACCCTTCTCAGAAGTGTTTGGTTTACTATAGTCATGTGCTCTAGTTGATATAAAAGCATCACCCCTAACCATATATACGTTCGCGGATGCGGGTTTGTTCGGAGGCGAACAGGGTTCTTGGTTGCCCCCTTCTGTGCTTGCAGAGGCTTGAGTTAAATTTTTCCCATGTTGAAATGGATTAGTCAACACCGCCAGTTGTTTATGCATGACAAATTTTTGGGCCTCTGCAAGTCGAGGACATAGATAGGTCGGGTGGTATTCAGTGCACAAGTTGCATGGATACATCGCCTTCTGTTTTTTAGTGTTCTATTTTTTAGTGTTGTCCCTGCTAGCATTATCGATGGGTTTTTTATCCCCCTTACCCTTCTTTCATTGTTTTTTCTTCCCTTCAGGCTGTTGGGTGGCCTTTGGTTTAGTCGACTGCACTGTGTGTACCTCCAACGTTTTGGTAGGGGGAGAAGCTAAAGTAGTAGTTTGGTTGGTTGTTGTGTGTTGTATAGATAACTGCTGCAACTGATTCATCAATTGCTCAACGGGCTTTGTTTGTGTTGAACAAACAATACCATCGGCATGTGATCCAACTCTCTGTCTAGTTTTATCTAGTATTGAACGTGGCGCATCTGGAAAGATGTTGTATAATAAACCAGACTGAGAATAGATGAGATCAACCTATTGAGCCCTCATGATGGTGTCTTCTTTGGAGAAAACTCCTTACATCGCAACATCTTTGGATAACTGCGGGACCAAAGACTTAAGGAACCACTCAAGCAGGAATGTTGGTGGGACTGGTACCTTGATTAAACTCTTTCGGCGTCTCCATTCTCGGATGTGATCAGAGATATGGTCCACTGTCCTCTGTTCGAAATTGGCGAGCAGCTCTGTGCTAGCGTCATATCTCATAGGTAGTTGGAAATGGTTTAGGAAATCCATCGCCAGTTCTCCAAAAGAAGAGTATCTTGAGTGATCGAGCTCAATGTACCATTTCGCGGCACTCCCAATGAGAGTATGTTGAAACAATCGCAACTGTACGGAGTCATCTTTCAATGAGTTAGATGAGCACCAAAGATGGAAGGTAGTCACATGATCTCCTGGATCTTCGTTAGGCTTGGCTTCAAACTTTGGAAAGTCCGAAGGCAACTTCGTCGGCATAGGAGGCCAACGCGGATCGTGACAAATAGGGTCATTCAACAACCTTGTCAAATATGACAAGTGTAAAGTCGCCAGGAAAGGTAGTTTGGGTTGTTGGTGATAACCTGGGAAAAAGGGGCCTGGAGTTTGACTAGCACCAGGTTGCCAAGAAAAGTTTGGCTGCTAGCCCAGATTCTGGTAGAAACCATGACCCTGGCCAGCGTATGGATTTTGCATATGTGGAGACATCATCGGCTGATTTCCCAAATAGGACATAGACTGTTGGGCATGCATTATATTTGAAGGACTTTGGGAAGGATTACCCCATGCTGGTCTCGTGGGGATAGGCATAGTAGTTTGTTCGGGGTTCCATTGATTGTGGAAAGAATTACCCTAGATCGGCATTCCGGATGAGGGAACGGAGCCCTGCCAAGAATTCCAAGGCCCTAAAGTGGAAGAAGTTCCTAGGTTTTCCCCCTGTGCAGGAATAGTACCCTGCGTAGGAGTCGATTGTCCAAAAATGGGATTTCCCCCAATCGAGAAAGCAGCTGACGAGAAGGCGTTGTTACCAAACGTTTCGTTCAAAGAAAATGGTGTCGAAACTACTGGCATACTATGCGAAGGTGGTCCTTGACTCCTTGCTCCAAATAAACTATTGTGTGTAGGTTTCCCGGTGGATGGATGATGCGAGCTGCCGAGTGAAGGGGACGAAGGAGGCATATGACCTACTCCATAAGGGAAAGCGTTAAAAGGAACATGAGTGCCCCCCATGTGACCTTGTAGAGGAGCACTAGAGCTCCCTGCCCCCAGACCCAAATTCTGTAGAGTGGAGTAAGAAAGTACAAGACTTGTACCCGAACTAGGCATCCCGTAAGAGAACGGAGGGCATGTCGCACTTGGTGTGAAAGGGGTTGTGGCTGCCGCCAAAGACGGGATCGAACCACTATGCGATGTAGAAGCGGTCAAGACCATGGTGGCTCAGACCGATGACGGTGGGTTAGGAGGTGAAAGATCTCATGTGGTGACAACGTCCGTGGTGGGAATTAAAGAATTCCCAGAAGGGGTAACGACATTTGTTTCCATTGCTATGTGCAACACTGTCTGGCGCTTGTAAAATTGAATTGGTAGGATGAAGGGTGCCAAGAAATCAATGGTTGGGGTTTCAACTGGGCCAAGAGCAGTTGCTTCAAGGTCCAAAATGGTTGATTCCTCCGGGGGTTGGTCGGGCACAATGGATTGTAACCCGGTCGCCTCAAAAGACCCTTGTTGGTCTAGCTTTCGCCTTAATGGTGGCGGGGGTGGCTCCAGTGTAACTGGCGGCAGGCCAAGAAGCCTTCGTGACCGACGGAGCTCGGGATACTCCACTGTGTGAGAAGATCCAAGACACTCTAAGGTAGTCTAAATGTTCAAAAGTAACACACACTAAAAAAGAATCCCTAGAAGATAAGACAGACAAACACTAAATTAATTGGAAGAACAGTTACAACAACCAACACTAGAGAAAATTACCGGTGCAAGTGCAACTCGAACACGGAAGCACCCTCCGAGTATACTCTACAAAGCGTGGCCCGATGTCTGTCCTAGGTACCATGGTATACTCCCGCAGTCACCTGTGTATGTCCCTAAAAAATATTGGCAACTAGGTTGCTAACGCACGAACAGTCACCAGGTGGGTACAATCGAAAGTTGGGTAGAACACAATGAGCAGGGTATCGAGCCCGAAACCTGTCAAGGGTATCGAGAGAAAATGGTTCAGAAGACATTTGAGGACCTAGAATGGATTTGAGACCCATGAAGCCCCGTGGCAAATGCAAACGACGGAATCCCAAAGCAAGCTCTCTATATGTGTTCTCCACTACGATTGGTCCAACTTTGGCGGGGTTATCTCCACTACCTTTCCACACGTGACCTCGTGTTTATTCCCTATGTTAGAGGGGGGTCCCGGATAACTTTCATGACACTGGAATTAGACGCTCCCTATCTCAGACTCCAATGTTTGATTTTAACTGGCCTTGAAGAGTTTCCTCTCCAACCTAATCCAAGGCCCTAATCCTGAACTAGTTGGTGGACCCTACAAACATAAAAGTCTAGTAGATTTTAAATTTAGCGTTAGTTTTATGGATTTGTCTTATGTCAATGGGTATGAAAGTGAAACTGATGATGTGTAAAAGACGAAAGCAAAAAATGAATAAAAAGATGGAAACAAAACTTTTACTTAATGCAAAATTTCAACAACTTTTCAAAATAAATATTTTTAATTTTCTGAGATTTTGGACAGCAAACTCAAAAGAAATTTCACTTGACTACAAGCTACTTATGATCTAAGTAAACTGCAAAAAACTTATGAAATAAATGACTTTTCCCTGGCTAATAATGCAGAAACACACTCTTTAACCAAATAAGAAAATAAAAAGAGATTTTTTTTTTTTATTTAAATGTTTGATAAAGAAAAAAGGAAAAATACCAACAAGAAAAAACCAAGAAAAACAATTCTGGCCTAATCACAGATTGCAAAGAATTAGGTCAAAAATCACACACTAGCAATTTAAAAAAAATGACTCTCACACTTGTCTAAAAACCTTAAAAATTCTTTTATTTTTATGACAATTTTTTTTAAATGAGAAAAAGCTAGCTAAGGGTAAGATTAATCCTAAGCTATTGATTGCTCAGACATAAATTCAAACACCTGAGAGGAATAATTCTTATCAAGGGAAAGGATGACTGCCTTACCCTCAACAAAAAGTATTCTGTACAAGCATGCGACTGTTAATCTAACAACACGCGTGTGAATGCACGTTGGATAAAGACAGAGGGCGTGTACACATGGGTTGACCTTGTGCAGGCTGCGTGTATATCTAAACTCTGAGAAAAAATGAAAACAGACAGACCAAACTAGGAAGAGACCACTGATATTGATAACCAGGATCCCTTGAAGGCTTGGACACTCTTTTTAACAAAAAAAAAATAATGTAAGGAAAAATGATAAAGAAAAAAAAATCTGAGATAGGACTGCAAACAACCAAGACTCAGACAGAATTCTAGAAAACCCCCTGAGAATGTGTGATTCTGACAGGGGAAAGGCTGACTGTCTCTGAAGTTCTCTGAACTCTACACGCTACTGCTACTTCTTCAGCTAGCGTTCACACGTGGGCTGTAAGAGAGTCGGGCGTGGGTACACACGTGCATACCTTATGCAAGCCGCGTGTACCTCTATGGGTACCGACAAACACAGTCAATAAAATCAGAGAAAGATGGTATGGAAAACCAAAGTCTCTGCTAGCTCAGACCTTACAGAAACTAAAAGAAAAAACAAGCAAGAAAAACTAGTCCTTAAACTACCCAAAAACTAAATAAAATTATAGGAACCCTAGAGAGTCTCCCCAGTATGGTCTCCAATTCTGTTGTGAGGGAAAATCTCCCTATGGACTAGAAAATAGAGTTCAGACTTTACATGCAGATATGACAGAAGAAAAACTACTTTCTACCTTCATCCCTAGATTTAAATCCCCTTTTCTTAGTAAATGCATGGAAAGATCAACCTACCTAATTCCCGACATTTGATGTCGATCCTTTGTTGTACTTGATTACTTGTTCGCAATACTCCTTCCAAATCCGACCTGCATATAAGACAAGCAACAACTATGCATGCACCCTACTTATATACTAACGGGTTAGAAATCCAAACATATATTAATCATAAAAAGTTCATGAAATGGGACGGGAAGAGCATTTTCTTTATTACTTTGAATGATTCAACTTACAAAAGTTGAGACTGGCCACCACTCCGTGAACCTAATCCTGGGCTCCTCTTCTACTGTCCTCCAACTGCTTTGCTTTGTATCTCCTTTGGCATCAGGAAAGGCTAAATGGTTGGGACAATGGGAATACGCAAATGGGCAGAGTTTCTTTGCTATATTTTTCCCCTCCCAAATGGGACCCCTACCCCTTCTTTTATAGGCTAGAAGGAGCTAGGTATTTGGATGAACCCTCAGCCATGCATTTCCGGGAGTTTCAGTTAACTCACTCATAGCTTTTGTGTTCCGTCCACAACTTTCCTTTTTTCGTGCTTTTGTCGGTCCACGTGGGCTATTTTGGGTCAGTTGGCGTGTACACACGTGCAGTAATGGAGTAGGGCGTGTGGGCCTTTATAAAAGAGGATTTTCAAAGAGTTGTTCAGCGGTGCTTTGGCAAAGAAGTGATATGAGATGGCCTGATGCCAGGTAAGCATGTGTGGTGTAATTTAGGGTTATAACAAAGGTTCAGACTCCTCTTAAAAAAAATTATTTTGATTATGCAGAAGGAGGAAATGAGGAGATTGTTCAAGAAATTCATTCTCTAGGAGACACATCTACTTCCCCTCACCTAACTCAATATTCTTATGAAGAGTCTCTGATGAACAACCAATTAAATGATTTAAGTAAGGGAGAGAAAACAAATGAAAATAAAAATAAGTACAACTTGAGGTCAAAACAAAAAGAGGGAAAGACTAGTACATCAAATCAGCCTAAAAAATCAGAACCCTCTACTAAAACAGAGGCTGCACCAAAGAAAGGAAATGAAGAACAAAATAATCAGCCTATGGTTAAATTCCCTGTCCCATAAGTAAAAGAAATTCCGAAATATCCATCTTCTTTTAACTTTGAAAGTGAAATTTAGAATATTAAAATTCCAGTCCCATTTATAGAATTGATAAAGAATGAAGATTTCAAGAAGTCCATTTCTAAAATGATGCAGACTGATTTTTCTTCCCATTCAACAGATTCAGTGAATTTGCAAGATGAAAATCCTGTAGTGATATTGGGGCCCTTAGTAGAAGATAGGGATGACTCCTCCCCTCCTTTTTATACCTCATTGAATGTACATGACAATATTTTACACAACTACTTGATGGACTTAGGTGCATCTCATAACTTAATGCCTAAATCTCTAATGGATAAAATGGGTCTAGAGATCACCAAATAATATCATGATTTATATTCTTTTGACTCAAGGAAAGTGAAATGCAATGGGGTGATCAAAGATTTGGTTGTTACCCTTTTTCAATTTCCCATGAAGAGTATAGTGATGGATATAGTAGTTGTAGATGTTCCCCCTAAGTTTGGGATGTTATTGTCCAGATCATGGATTAAGAGATTGGGAGGAACATTGCATATGGACCTCTCCTATGCCACAATACCTATCTTTGGGGGTGAACATAGAAGGATGTATAGAGAAGCAAATATGGTTTATATTATCAGTGATGAAGGTAACCCCACCAACCATCCTATTTATGTTGTTGAAACTGATTTTGGATCTAGCATTCTGCAACTCACTGATCTTCCTCATCCACCTTTGGAAATAAGAAATCCATCACCAATAACATGTGAAACAATAAAACAAGGTGCTCAAACTTGGAAAAAAAAAATTGATGGGGCGTCTTCTAAAGATAGTGCTGGTGCTAGAGTGGTTTTCATTTCCCCCTCTCAAGAAGTCATAACTTTGTATTTCAAGTTATAATTTGAGACCACAAATAACATTGTTGAATATGAGGCTCTAGTTTTGGGGTTGAGGGATGTTAAATATATGAAGATTGAGGAATTATTAGTTTTTGGAGATGCAGACCTGATTGTAAATCAGATCAGAAATATATATCAGGAAAAACACCCAAGGTTGAGGACCTACAGAAATGAGGTATGGGATCTTATTGATAATTTCTTCCTAGCTTTCAATATATGCTTTGTTCCCAGAGAAGAGAATGCATTGGATGACTCCTTAACCGTTTCTGCTAGCAACTTTAAAGTTTCACTACCACCTAAACTCAAGTACGATGTTGAAGTAAAATATAGGCCTTCCATACCTAACAATGTCAAACATTGGAAGGTTTTTGAAGATGATCTTGAGATAAAGATATTTCTGGAAACAATGGAAGAATTTTCTGCACTTCACACTAATCAAGAGCTAGATGATGAAAACCACCCTCATGCTAATAAATTCCTAAATAAAATTGCATACCACAAGATTGTACAGTTTCCTAGTAATCATATCCCCAAGGGATTGGTTTCTTTAGAGAGATTATTTGATAGTAATGATGTGACTATCAAAGTAAGAAGTTCAAATGCAGATGCTGATTTGAAAGAATGCAATATGGGTATTGATGAAAATCCCAAGTATGCCAAGTTGTCTAGTAGTCTGTCAGAAAAACAAAGAAATGAGTATATAAAAACTACTAAAGGAATTTGTTGATGTCTTTGCTTGGAAATATGTTGATTTTCAAACTTATGACACAAGCATTACTGAACACAAAATACCTTTGAAGAATGATAGTAAACCATTTAGACAGAAACTAAGGTAGATCAATCCTATGTTGTTGCCCATCATATCATTATATATTTGAGGCACTCTGAGTGGATAGCTAATCTTTTCCCTGTTAGGAAAAAGAATGGAGAAATCATACTTTGTGTTGATTTCAGAAATTTAAAAAGGTGTTCTAGGAAAGATAACTATCCCTTTCCCAAGATGGAGCATATTTTGCAAAGAGTGATAGGATCATCAAGAATGTCTATGATTGATGGTTTTTCAGGCTACAATCAGATTTATGTTTTTCCTGAAGACAGGGAGAATACATCCTTTACCACTCCTTGGGGTACATTCATGTATTCCAAGATGCCCTTTGGTCTCATGAATGTAGTGGAAACCTTTCAGTGTGCAATGGATATTGTATTTATCGGAAAAAAGGATAAGTTTGTGGTGATCTACTTGGATGACATCACAG
This sequence comes from Picea glauca, assembly GCA_000966675.3. Taxonomy (NCBI): domain Eukaryota; kingdom Viridiplantae; phylum Streptophyta; class Pinopsida; order Pinales; family Pinaceae; genus Picea; species Picea glauca. The sequence goes on along the minus strand of JZKD02S0526877.1, from coordinate 258,347 downwards.
TGTTTTCAAAATATGATGAAGAGCATTATCAACATTTGAAGAAGGTGTTCCTAAAATGCATAAAATTTGGATTGTCACTTAATCCCAAGAAGTCCATATTTGCTATGAAGGAAGGTAAGTTGTTGGGGCATATTGTCTCAGATGAAGGGATAAAAATTGACCCAAGTAGAGTAGAGGCCATTAAGACTCTGTCTCTTCCTAGGACCAAGAAAGATATCTGGTCCTTTCTGGGTAAGATTAAATTCTTGAGAAGATTCATTTCTAATTTTGTTGAGTTGGTTAAGTTTATCATATCCATGCTAAGAAAGGGAAATGACGTAAAGTGGACACTTAAAGCTAGAAATTATTTTGATCAAATAAAACAAGCACTGACTAAGGAACCTATTCTTATCATCCCTGATTATTTAAAAGAATTTTTGATATTTTATTTTTCCTCACATGACACATTGGTTGTTGTCCTCCTTAAAAAAAACTTAGATGGAATGGAGCAACCTACTTATTTTTTCAGTAGGGCTCTAAGAGATGTTGAATTCAGGTATGACATAATGGAGAAGCAAGCTTATGCTTTGGTCAAATCCCTTAAGGATTTTAGAGTATATGTTCTGCATTCTAGAATTATTGCTTATGTCCCTTCAACCTCTGTTAAAGAAATTTTAACTCAGCCTGACATAGATGGAAAGATAAGTAAGTGGATTGCCAAAATTTTGGAATTTGATATTGAGATGAAACCTACCAAGATGGTGAAAGGGAAAGGTTTATATAGATTGTTAGCTTAATCTGATTGTAAGGCACATGGGATTAATTTTATGAATGCAGATTCTGTATATCAATAGACTGATATTGCTAGCAGCAGCTCACATATCGGCCCCAAATTGACAAAGTGTAGTTGGTACAAGGACCTCAGACATTTCAACCTCCTATTGGACTTGAGAAGACTAAGGTCAGATATTTAAATCTCAAAGCAATAATGTATTGCATTGTTGATCATGTTTTGTATTGGAAAGATCCTGAAGGATTTATTTTAAGATGCTTGGACCCAGATGAGGCAAAGCAAACCATGACTTATTTTCATGACAACCTATGTGGAGGCCATCAATTTTAGAGGAACACAACATATAAAATACTCAGAGTTGGGTACTTTTGGCCTAGTTTATTCACTGATGTATGTGAAAAGATCAGGGCCTATGATAAATGTTAGAAATTATCAGGAAAGAAACAACTAAAATCTTTGCCTCTGAAGCCCATAATGGTATCTTGTCCTTTCCAGCAATTAGGATTATATTTCATTGGAGAAATCCATCCAGCTTCAAGTGGCCAACATCGTTCAATCCTAACTACCACTGATTATTTCAGCGAGTGGATAAAATCCATTCCTACCAGAAATGCAACACATAAAGTAGTCATTGGCTTCCCAGAAGAAATTTTTTCAAGGTTTGGATGTCCTAACAAGATTATGACTTATAATCCTGCAACTTTTAAAGCTGAACCTCTGATCAAGTTTTGTGAAACGTTTGGGATCCAACTTATTCACTCTACTCCTTATTACCCTCAAGGTAATGGCTTGACAAAATCCTCCAACAAAAGTCTAGTAAAGATCATCAAAAAATTGTTGGTGGATAACAAAAAGTCTTGGGATTCAAATCTGAATTTTTCTCTATGGGAAGATAGAGTAACCACTAAAAGATAAATTGGTACTACTCCATTTCAGTTGGTCTATGGAACTGAGGCTATTTTTCCTTCTCAACTTGCATTACCTGTGGAAACATTTCTTCAAGACCAATAAGGAGAGCCAGATGATATGATCAGGAGGATGCATCAACTAGTGGAAGTAAAACATACCAAGGAGAAGATCTTTGATAAAGTATAGAGCCATCAACAGAAGATCAAGCAAGATTTTGACAAGAAGGTAAAGAAATAATATTTCTAGTTGGGAGACCTAGTTCTCAAATGGGATGCACAAAGGCAAGATAAGGGAAAACATGGTAAATTTGAAGCATTGTGGATTGGTCCTTTCAAAATTTCTGAAGTTTTCCAAAATAACACTTTCAAATTGCAAATTTTAGAAGATACTGGATTTTGTGGTGGCCGAGTTAATGGGCATTTTTTGAAGAAATACTTTTCTTAAAGACATGAGTGGCTTTCCTTTCATTGTAAATATCAGTTTTATCTTGTTCTGTTTGTTTTAAATAATGGCCCCATAGCCCTTGGATAAGGCACTGGAGTTGCATGTTCCTGGCAACTCAAAAGGAGCATGCCATCCCCTGTGGAGCCAAATGTTATCACATATAATTGCAAGGATAAAAAATATTTTCAGTTTTGATTTTGAGTCATAGGTTTTCATTAATTTTTAGGTTTTTATGTCCTTTTGTTATAATCATTTTTCAAATTTTGATTTAAATAAGATAAGTTTATTTTGGGATTTGGTCTAGAGTCCTTGGGTTATGCCTTGTTATCATAAAAAATCGGATAAATATTCATGAGTCACATCTTTGAAATTATACATCATCACCTTGACATGTCACACCTCCATGTTGTATGCAAGACCCTCACCTCCCTCCCCCCTTTGTCACTTTTTACCTGTTTAGCTGTCAAATAAGATTTGATATGTGCGTTGCCAACTCACTAGGAGAGTTCGCAGTACATTCAAAGGTACATCATGCATTCATTCCCATCATTGAATTTATGGATCGTGTCAAATAAGATATCATTGTTTTCAGAGCTGATATTTTAAACAAATGTCCAAGGATTATGTCATAAAGGTTTCTAACTATTTTTTCCAAGTGTGCAAATCATATTTGAGCTCAACGATGTGAACCTGGTGCTACAAACAGGCGCTATGAACTCGGTGCTACTAACTGGTTGAAGAGAAGAATTTGAAGTTGAACTACTTGTAGACATTCCCGTTCAAAATTAACGACATCAACATCAAAAACCATTCCACCAGGTACTCTATGAGAATTTACAGATTGTCTAAAGGCTGAAGGAGAGGTTTTTGCTTATCTCACCTCTTGGTGTGGCAAACTGTGTTATTTTGTTGCTGACTTCTTTCAAATTCATTTCCTTCATGCTATGAAACTCCTTCATTAAACCTCATCACCTTTAACACCTCATCCAGCCTTCTCACTACTTAGAATTCATTTTCTCCTCTGATATTTCCCAATGTTGAGAACCCCTTATTCTGGCACTGTGAACTCTCAATTCTGGAGCTGTGAGCTCTCATTTCTTGCGCTGCAAACCTTGTGCTACAAATCCATCGTTGCAAACCTTCTATTCCATTTTTGTTGAAAATCCTTCCTCCGCATACTTGGCGAGCTCAAATTCAAAGGAGTGACTCTACACCCATTTCAGATTGGATTTTTGGTTGATCAACTGTCATATTAGGTTTAAATATTACATGCATTTTTCATGCTACTAAAGGATACTTGTATTGTCATAAAATCCCTATTTCAAGTAGAGAATTCACAGTTGTCTTTCTCTTATTGTAAATTCCAATTTCCTATCTTTATATCTTTTGTTTGAAGAATGCACTTTCTCATTCCTGAATATCCATAAAGTGTGTTGTATAAATTTTGTACAAGATCATCTTATTGAAAACAGTTCGCCATCAAAACCCTATTATCTTATATCCATGTTTTCATACATTTACTTGTTATTACAACTCACAGAAAACATTCCTTAGCGACAGTCATGGACAACCCACAGCACAAGAATACTCATAAGGGAGGTGAAATAGTAAGGAAAAAGCCTTATGATATGCATATGTTTTACTATGAACCCTTGATCAGAGAATATTTCCAAAGGGTAGGTTGTATCAAATTTTGTCAAAAAATGCAGAGGGGTCTTCCAAAGGTGGCTAGGGAATTTTCACTGAATTTCAATGGGACCAAAACTAGGGTTGGTATATTGGAATTTAAAGTTTAATAATTGTTCATCTCCATTGCAACAAAGATACCTAACACTGGAGAAAAGTGGTTCAAGGCTATGACACTAAATGCCTCTTTCTCCAAGGAGTTCATCAAACCCAAATACCAGGAAGACAATATGTCCAAAGGGGTACCCATAAATAATATGCTTGGAGGTTTTGATAAAATGTTGAAGGTGATTCACAGGTATTTCACCTGTGAAGGAATATTTAACATGGTATATCAATACCGCATCAAATTGCTTCTACATTTCACAGGGAAAGAAGCTATAAAAATCATTTTTTATTTGTTCATAAATATTGGCAATATGGCTCACATATTTCAAGCCAAATCCAAGCAAGTGGACACTAATGGTTTCCACTCAGATCTTATCAAAATGCCAGTGATGGAAGAATTAAGAAATACAAGCATAGATTGGGAAACATTCATCACTTCTTCACAGTTTTAGTTGAATGTTTGCCCCACTCTACAGTCCAAACTTCAAAGCCATGTTCCTGATGAGAAAACTGTGTATTCATAGGTGAGAAAGAAGAGAAAGAGTACTATGATTGCTAAAGATGATAGAGCCAAAAAGGGATATGAAGAAGGAGGACCTTAATAGTCTTCACAGAGGGAAGCTTCACCCATGCCAGATCCCTTTCCAATGAAGGTTCCTTCAAGCAAATCCACAAGACTAAGAGGCAGAAATTTGTTATTTCCTTCACCCAGTTCAACTGACAAGGTCAAAGCTAGGAGACCTCTTACCAGAGAAACAACCAAGCAAGAAATCCCTGTAAATAATGATGTAGTAGGAGTTTTAGACCAAAGGAAAGGTAAATCGATAGCTGTTGAAAATATCGTTGAATATATTGACATCACTACCCCTAAAGAAGAGACCAATCCCACTTTTAAGAGGCTCAAAAGAAAACTTAAAGAGGCAAGGGATGAAGTGGATGAACTGAAGAAAGAGGAGTTGGTTTCATAGAGGAATATTAAGGGACTCATGGACATGCATCATGAAACTATTGACAAAGCCAGATTTATATCCAAAAGGTTTCTTCCCCTCCATAGGCAACTCAAAAACCTCTACAGACAGAACATATCTCACCAGGCACAAATTAGAGAGCTAAAGGCAGAGCTACAACCTTTTAAATAAGAGTTGGCCAAGAGAAATATGGATATGTTGCATAAATTTTCTACCAAAAGGACCTCTAGAATTAGAAAATGAATAATTTGAACATCTTAACCCATATCAGTTTTGACATGTTTCCTGCTTTTTGCATTTTTGCAATTTTGAGGATGGTTATGCTTGATAAATCATGTTTAGCTACTGGGTTGTTATCTTATAAGTCACATATCATGATCATAAGTTATTACAATAGTTTGTGGCACTGGATATAGTTTTGGAACACTTTCAAGGCATTATCAAACGAAATAAGCTACTACAGGAAAGTTCACAACTCTTGGTGTTGCGAACTGGCTTATACAGATAGACGTTGCGAACTTAGGTTTTGGATTTTTGAAGGGAGGAATAGTTGTCAGGTGTTAGATATCGATGCAAGACATTTGTATGATGGTCAGTTACGAGCTGGGAGGCCACTTGCCAAAGGGATAAGCGCTCAAAGGGACACTTCATCAACCATAAAGGAGATGTTGAAGACATTGCCAACATCAGCCTAAATTTTAGCATTTTTTTTTTTTTGTTATCTACCTTTTGTCACACCACTTTGAGGGCACATGGATCCTATGATAAGGTTTTTATTCAAATTATAGTGTTTTCACTAACAATCTAGGTTATAAAAACACTATTGTAAGTCTGATAGAGGGTTTGAATGGTCTAAGAGGGGACTCACTTTTGATATTGTGTGTATTACAAATAGACCTTCTATTTTATGTATCAGACTTAAGATTATCTAGATAATGAAAATTAGTTCTTTTTCCTATCATATTTTTTCTTCTAATTCTGATCACAATCCAGTGAAATATTCATTGGTTGATTTATAGCTTGTTATAATAGAGGATCTATTGTAATGTTGTTTATAGATATATCAGAATTCATCTCTTTGATTATAATAATTTCTTGTTTCATAGAGTTCTTCCTTATATGTTTTTCTTACTACCTGATGTAGATGATAGGGATTTCACTTTCTTCTTATTAAGTCTTCCACCTACTCATCCTTTTTCTAAAACCCCAATCAAAATTATTCAGAGCCTTATTTGCTAGTGAAAATTGTGTGAAGTTGTGATTTACACTATTTTCCTGAGTTTTCATCCATTTGCTACCTTATCATAAAACATATATTTAACCTACTGATGAGTGTTAAGCTTACATTTTAGGAGTTAAAGTGTGACTTTCAGTGCTAACACATTACACAAGATAGAGCATGAAAATAAGCCTAGTACTTATTTGTACGAATATATCCTTGCTTCACATGGTTTCCACTGGCAATATTCAGCTCACTATCTTCTCTAACATGACCAAAATATATAATTTCTTCTTGATCCTAGCTAACATGTAACATGAATCTTTCATATTAGATTCATTATATTCATTCAAGTCACCTATTCCTTTCCACAGTTACCCATTTAGTCTCAAGCATCCACTTCTCTACTAAACCATCCAGGGATGATTTTAAGGATGTAAATTTATTTTAAAATTTAGAAACCTTGGCGAATCTTACTAATCCTTCATATGCCTACTATAAATTTTTGGCGAAATTTTTGTAAAAATATTCAAATTTCTAAGCATTTTATATATTTTTTATAAAATTTTGGCGATCTTTAAGGTAAAATAATTTTATTCCATAGAATTTGGGCGAATCATTTTTAAAATAGCGAATCTCATTTTTGGAAAAACCATGGAAAATTAGCCCATGAGAGAAATTTAGCCCCTAAAATCATCCATGAAACCGTCCCTTGGGTGATCCATCTTGTCAAATATTTTGTTGCTCTATATTGGATCATCATATAATTTTTCATCTATCTTGATACTTTATGGGTGGTAAAATTGGAGGAATTGTCTTGTAGGGCCCATTTTAGTGGTAGGTTCCAATTTTAAGATTTGGGGTCTAGAACCTTCCCAAGTCGTTTTGAGGCATTAAACTGCATTTTTTGGGGTAAAACATTTGCGTTCACGACTCCCATAACCTTGATGTATTCTACACAATGAGACCTTTAAAACAATGCAAAAATCACCTCAATCATATCTCATATGCAAAATTTATGCCTCTTGTAAGTCGACCTACTTTGATGACTACCATGGTATGAGTGGATGTTAGGCTAGCCCCCATTACTCACACATGTGGGGCTAGCCACATGTGGAATTTAAAGGATATTCTAGAAGGTCTAATACCTTATCACTAATTGAGGGTTGAGGATACAAAAAACCTAACCCTAGATGGCTATTAGGTTATGTTAAATATTGGGTTGCTAAGAGGAGAAAGGGTTCCATTTTTTAGCAATGTACTTGTTCCAAAGTTGAGCAGAGCATATAGGAGTGGTATTTTGAGAGCATAAAAGAGTAGGTAGTAGATTATGTAGCAGTCATTCAGACCACAGTTTCAAAGGAAACTCCATAGTGAGTTCCCCTTTCTTTGTACTTGCATTTCTTAATTGAAGAAAAGAGAGTAGAGCATAGGCCTCACCTTCTGGTTGGGTTTTTTCACATATTATGTTTCCCATGATACATATTGTGTTAGATTGTGTGGATGGTATGTTCTTTTGAAAGTTCTTTCATTTTCATATTTGAATTATTTTCATAAATTTTAGCAATAATATAGTGATAATAAATCTAGGATTTAAGGAAATAATTTTCATAATCTAATATTTCATAATATTTCATAATATTGCAAGATATATTGTGATGAACTATTCCATCGGAATATCCATGGTAGTTTATAGATCATATTGGTATAAGAGAAGTTTTATTTGGGGTATTTGTGGAAAGTTGTAGGATCCGATAATTGGCTTAAGAAGAAAGTCATAGAACCCTATCCATGGTGAATGAGTCTATTCATAAAAATCCTTAGGATGTTTGAGTAGAAGAGAGATTTTTTAGGCTGGAAGAGCGAGTTTTTGATATCTCTCACAACATGTCCCTCCTCATGAAGGATCTATCAAACAGTTTCGGACCTTTTGAGGAAGTTGGTGGTTCTAAATCATTATTTGGATTTGACAAGAAACAGAGAGACAATGAAGACCCATAAAAGGAGTTGAGAAAATATCCCAAGAAAGAGAAACCAAGTTCTAATTTCATTACTCCTTCACAACCTCTATTTAAAATAGAAGCAAAAGTGAACATCAAACCCTATCAATATGAGATTAATGTTTCTAAGTTGAATCATTGGTTGCAACAATTAGAAGTGTATTTCAATGTCCATAATATAGATGAAGAGCATGACATTTTGTTTTTCTGACTGAAGGTAGAGGGTCATGTGCTAACTTGGTGGGAAATACACACATAGACACTTAGATTGGAGGGTGAATCACTAGTAACTAAGTGGGAGGATTTTAAAAACCTCATCAAGTCCCAATTTTTCCCTATTGGGTATGTACAGGACTAGTGGATCCATTGGCATCAATTCAGAAAAAGGCAAGGGAAGAGTGTGTAAGAGTATACCACTAAATTCAGGAAGATGTCAATCATGTTGGGTATCTCTCCAAGAACCTAGATGTACCCCTCAGGTATTTGGGGGGTCTACATAGTCATTTTAGAAAGCAAGTGATGTGCTTCAAACCAAGGACCATTAATGAGGCTTGTGTGCAAGAACAATACCTAGAGAACATAGGCCATACGAAAGGACAACCAAGTGGTTCTAAATAGAAATATCACCAAGATGCTTCTAAGGAGGGGAAGAATAAGTTGAAAGGAAAAGAAAAGAAGATGAAAATCATTGCACATTAGTGCAAGGATCCAAACAACCGCTACAATATTTATGGTCACACCAAAGTTAACTGTTGGAAGCTGCATACAAAGTTGAATCCAAACAACTGTAATAATGATGCCAAGAAGAAGAATCATCTAGGAAAGGATTTGGGAAACCAGGTAGAGAGTAGATCATATGTGGATGAGAATATTGTATGCACTTCATTATAGAAGGGGGTGAATCTGAGTAGCCTTCATCACAAGGAAGAGAAGGAAATGAGAAAACTATTCCATATTAAGATCTGGGTCAAAAAGACCAGGTAGATGTTCTAATCGATTCCAATTCATAGGCCAACCTCATAGTAGATGATGTGTTCACAAATATTGGGTTGGAATTTCATGATCATCCAATCCCATATCCAATGCGATGGGTGAATAAGGATGTAGAGATCAAAGTCACTAAATAGTGTAGGATCACGTTTGCTATAAGTGAAAAAATTATTAATGAAATGCAATTAGATGTAGTACCCCTTGATCTATGTGGTGTTGTGTTTGGAATCCCATGTATGTATATAACACATGTTATATTCACACGGAGAGAAAACAAGTACCTCCTAATCAAGGATGTTAATTCCTACATCATCAATGCACAAAAAGGAGATTCAAAGATCTCATTGGTGAGACCCAACCAAGCCAAAAATTTGATTAGTTCTAGTAAGAAGTATGTATTGCTTTTCTGAAGAGATAATCAACCAGGAGAGGAATCGATACGAGTAAAGGAATCCCTGGAGGGATGTACCAAAGAGTAGAAAAAAAAATTGGAGGAGTTTGTGCAGGCATACAGAGGAGTGTTCCAATCTATTAAAGGTTTTCCACCTATGAGGGAAGTGGAGCACAAGATACAATTGTTTCCTGACTCCCCATTACCAAATATTGGGTTATATATAGACAATCTGTTTTAGAAGAAAATGAAGTGGAGAAATAGTTGTAGTATTTTCTGAAGGAGAGAGTAATCCGACCAAGAACTTCACCTTGTGGGTCACCTATAATCATAGTACCCAAGAAATATGGGACTTGGTGAATGTGTATCGACTATGGAGATTTAAACAATATCACACTCAAGAATCAATACCCTCTGCCTAGGATCAATGATTTGTTAGATAAGTTGCAACATGCCAATTACATCACCAAGTTGGATCTCAAATTAAGATACCACAAAGTATGCATTAAATAAAAATACACCTATAAGATTGCATTCAAGACAAGGCAAGGTCTATATGAATGGTTGGTCATTCATTTTGTTTTATGTAATGCACTAGCTACATTTATGTAATTGATGAATGATGTATTTATTTTGTATTTAGATTAATTTGTAATAGTGTATTTGGATGGCATATTAGTTTATAATTGTACTTGAGAGGAGAACACATCACATTCCATGCAAGTATTAGAGACTTTGAAAAAGCATCAGTTGCTGGAAAACCTCAAGAAATGTGAGTTTTCTCAACATTCATTGATGTATTTGGGATATGTGGTTGGAGGAGGGGAACTCAATATAGATTTCTCAAAGATGGGGTCCATCATGAAGTGACCAATTCCTACTAATGTCACTGAATTTAGAAGCTTCATTGGGGTGAAATAGTACCTGCGTAAGTTCATAGCATCCTTTTTAGTGGTAGTTGCACCACTCCATGCCATAATGTCCAGTGGTAAGAGTTTCCAGTCGAGAAATAATTTGTAGAAAGCTTTGGAAGAGCTAAAATGAAATATCAATCAAGCACCAATTCTTGCATTGCCTAACTTGCAGAATCCCTTTGATGTGGATATAGATGCAAGGGGGTGTGCTATGGGAGTATTTTTTATGTAAGGAGGTAAGCTACTTTGGTAGAATTATGAAATTTTTCATGGGGGTTCCTAAACTACCCTACCTATGACAAGGAACTCTATGCCCTATTTCAAGTTGTTAAGAAGTGGAAGAACTATCTAATGGGGAAGGAAACCATTATCCACACCGATCTTCAACCACTATAGTATTTGCAATCCTAGAGTAAGCTTCAACAAACCAGACATTACAAGTGGATGAGATTTTTGCAACAATTTCATCTAGCCATTAAATATAAGAAGGGCATAAATAAGAAGTTGACAAACATGCTTTTGAGGCCACCCACATCTAAGATTACATCTTTGGGAACTCTTATGCAAAAATAGACATACACAGAAGATGAGAACTTTCAAGAGGTGTTTCAACAACTATAGGGACAAATTCATATAGAAGAAGGTGACAATAAGGATGACTATCATCTCCAGAATGGGTTTCTCTACAACCTAGACAATCTTTGTCTTCCTAAAGGTGAAAGATTGTAGTGTGTTAGAGAGACCCATACTTCCAAGGTTGCAGGAAATTTTGGTATTGGGAAGATGTAATGTCCTCAACTAGGTTATGTAGGTATATTATGTTTCTATCCAAAAATTATTAATTCTCTGTGTAAATATGTCAAACACTTGGTATTAATGTTTTTGTTAACCCCCTAGAAACAATTTTCTCATATAGGAATATTTTCAAACATGTTACACACATCCATTACACAAAAAATAGAGAAAATAACCATGACATATTATTATGAATGGAAACCCCAATTACAATAATAAAATGATATCTAATGGTTGTAATAATAGTTGTATGATACTCGTTAACATACAAATCTAATGGTTGCAAGGAAACTGCACAAATATACTAACATAAACAATAGAAGAAAACCTGGAATGATGCTAATGTATGATGCTCCCTGCAATGCTCTTATCCAGTAGTGTCCACTCTACTAGTGACCCTCCTCTAGCCCTATGAACCTGATCCAATCAGCCTTCTACAACCCCAATCATAGAGGTCCTCATGGAATAATTGCTAGACTCATCTAGCGGAGCCTCGTGGGATGCCTCGTACTCAACCCGTGGGGTTGCCTAAACACTAATTTCTCTGAAAACCTCCTCATACCTACAAATTTATGGGCTCGGGATTGCACATAATTTTTTGTAAACCTCATGCATACCTAGGTATCTCTTAAACTGAAGGAAAACTACCAAGTGAAGCTCCAATGGTAGTCCAAGACAAACTCCCCCTCTTATAAATCTAGGGTGGGTATTGCACCACCAAAACTGGACTGCAGTAGTGGAAGGGTTTTGATAAACCCTAATGAAACAATGGCTCCAAGAGCACTCCAAAATGAAAAATCAAATAATAATGCCAAAGGGAAGGGTCACCCCTCTATTTATCCTTCCTCCGGGCCTTCTAGATATTTCCCCTTTTTGACCAAATCAAACCCTCACTATATTTTCCCTCCAATTTAATTTAAATATAATTATTTATTTTATTTAATGTCACTATAGGATTTATCATTCTAGTGACACCAAATAAACCTCCTTAAATACATTTCCATTATTGACTATACCCTGTGGGAGTCATATAGAATATTGAGTCATCCTCCGTCATGATCAATTGGAGGGGGAAATTACAATCCTCCCTTCCTAAGATTGCTTGTCCTCAAGCAATTCCAAATCAGGGTGTTGTAATATCTTCTCTCCTTCCTAAGTAGAATCTTCCAAGGATAATAGCCTCCATACAACCAAGTACTCTCGAATGAATTTTCTCCTCAGCCTCCATTTCTTGACATAAAAAATCCTATCGGAATCTAGAACCAACTTCCCTTCCTCATATAGTGGAGGAATATCTGTTGAAGCGGTGACCTTCTATCCCAATTACTCCTTGAGGAAAGATACATGGAAGGTGTTGTGGATTTTGCTACCCTCTAGTAGCTCTAAATCATATGATACTTTCCCAAATCTCTTGATCACTCTGTAGGGTGAATCAAATTGTGGTTTTAGCTTCTCTACACCACTCTTCTTCATGGATGACTATCTGTATTGATGCAAACTGAGAAATAATAGGTCCCCAAAATCAAAGCTATGCTCTACCCTATGCCTGTTTGCATACATATTCTGTTGATTCTAAGTGGCCTTCAAATTCTCCTTAAGGACTCTCAAGATGTCTTGACTTTCCTGCAACCAGTATTTGTCCTTGGGAGCTCTGCTCTCTCCAAATTCCAAATACACAAAAGATGGAGCATCATAACCATACAATGACATGAATGGGATCATCCCAATGGACATGTGAGAGTGGTATTTTAACAATTCTCCCTGAGATGAAACCACTTTATCCATGCCCACTACTTCCTAGACACATAGTTCCTCGAGTACCCCTCAATCTCAGTCTTCACATCTGTTTAGGGATGGTAGCTAGTTCTAGGTGTCAAATTTGTCCCAAATAACCTGAACATATCCTGCCAAAATGCACTGAGAAACCTGTTATCCCGGTCACTGACTATGTTCCTCAGAAGACCATGGAGTCTGAACACCTCCTTGAATAATATATATGCTACCTAAGATGTGTTGTACTCTGAAGGAATGGAAAATAAGTGTGCATATTTAGTCAAACTGTCCACTACCACGTAGATAAATTCCCTACCCTGCACCTTTGGAAATCATGTGATGAAGTCCATGGAAATGATTTCCCACTTCTGCTCTAGAATCGACAATGGTTAAAGTAGTCTCTTAGGATGTGTAAACTATGACTTTTTTTGTTGGAAAGTAATGCACTCCCTCACATGATGAAGTACATCCTCCTTGAGACCCTTCAAGGAGAATATCTCCCTCGCCTTCTTGTAGGTCTTCAAATACCCCTGGTTCCCTACTAGTAGGGCATCATGTAGTGCCCACAAAAGTTTATCCTTGAGTTTTGATTCAGGGATGAGATAGATTGTGTCCTTGTAGTAGATGATGTCATCTGCTACCTTGTACCTATAATATTGAATATTTCTCTCCATCAACTCATAGGCAAAGGTGTTCTTGGAGTATTCCACCAAGAGAATGGACTTCCAGTCTCTTGATATCTTTATCATGGATAAGGCATCAACAACTATGCTCTTCTTCCTCTTTACATACTCGATGTCAAAAACATATGCATGCACCTTAATCACCCATTTCTGCTATCTCTCATTTAGATCTCGTTGCTCTAAGAAATATCTCAAGCTATTGTGGTCAGTCCTAACCACAAAGCATCCTCCTACCAAGTATTGTATGAAATTGGCCAATGCATGCATGATGGAAAACATCTCCTTATCATATATCAAATAGAGATTCTATGTCTCTTTTAGCTTTCTTCTCTCAGAATCTATTGGGTGTTGATTCTGCATCAGTACTTATCCTATCTCATCACCGGATGTGTCACTCTATAGGACAAAACGTTGCATAAAATATGGGAGTACTAATACTAGGCAAGTGCTCATCACCCTCTTCATTCTATCGAATTCTACTTGTGCATCCTCTGACCAACATAACGCTCCCTTATTGGTGAGGTTCGTCAATGGTGTAGTCAATTATGAAAGTCCTATCACAAAGTTCCTATAATAACTACATATCCTGAAGAATCCTCGTAGATATATGAGTGATATGGGGGTGGGACAATATAATATTGTCTGGATCTTCTCCTGATGTACCTTTACTCCTTCAACACCAATCACGTGCCCTAGATAGAGGATCTTTGTCAACCTAAACTTAGATTTTGCCTCCTTGGAAAAGGTGACTTCTCCTCCATAATGGTGAGAATCTCATCCACATGCTTCAAATGTTCCTTCCACATCTTGTTGTATATCAAAATATCATCAAAGAACACCAATAAGAATTTTCTCAATTGTTTTTTGAAGATATGGTTCATGCATGAATGAAAGGTAGTTTGTATATTAGTCAACCCAAAGGGCATGACTTGGAACTCATAGTGCCCATAGCAACACTTGAATGTTGTTTTATGGATATCCTCCTCTCTGACCCAAATCTAGTGATATCCTAATTGCATATCAACTTTTGAGAAGTACACTACCCCATGCAGTTCATCTATAAGATCATCAATTATGGGTATTGGGTATCAATTTTTTATGGTCTTCTTGTTTAGTTCCTTGTAGTTTATGCACATCCTCATAGTGCCATCCTTCTTCTTCGCTAGTACAACTGAAGAAGCAAAGGGACTAGAACTAGGCTTGATATTTCCCATATCCAACAACTCCTTTATGGCATTCTCTATTTCTTCCTTGAACCTCTTCAGATGCCTGTAGGGTGTGGTGATAACAGGTTTCAACCCCTCTTCTATCTCAATGACATGTTCAAATCCTTTGTCAGGTGGTCTTCCTATTGGCAATGGTTCAAACACTCTTGCATGCTTTCCAAGAATTGCTTGGATGTCCACAGGGTAATGTTGGTGATCTTGTGATGGCTTCTTCATGGTTATCAATCACTTTGTTGCATAATCCATGTCCCCGTTTCTAAAAGGGCCTCCATGCATTGGTTAGACATGATCCTGGGGGCACCTGTCGACATACCTCTTAAGATGACTCATTGTCCACCCTTGTCCTAGAAATCCATCCTCATGTTTCGATAATGTATGTGGATATCTCCCAATGAGTACAACCACTGAACTCCTAGCACCACATGAGTACCTACTAAATCCATGACATAAAATTCATTTGTCAACGTATAGTTTCCCAATGTTACTTCCAATACCTTTATCCTCTGAGTACACATCATGTTGTACCCATATGATACTACCACATTGAATCCCTCAAAATATTCTGTAGGGATTTGTCTCCTAGTGACAAGTGTAGCATCAATGAAGTTGTGGGTGGCTCCACCATCAACCAATGTTGTAACCCTCTACCCCTGCACAATGCCTCTGACCCTGAAGGTGTAATATTTAGGGACTCGTGAAAATGTGGCAATGGTCACTACCTTGGGGATATACTACAATGGTGCCTTCTCTATAGCATGTGATGGCTCACCATTGTCATGTCCAATGTCCTTATTATCATCATCACCCTCCTCATAGGAAACTACCTCAATATAACAGACTTTACCTTTTCCCATACATCAATGGCCTTGTTCCCATGGTTACTTCCAACTGTAGCAAACTTTCTTCCTCCTTAGTTATCTCTGATTTTCCTCATCCAACCTATCATTCCCTACCCATGACTTCTGGGGAGGTTTTGACACCTGACTGTTCTATGGAATAAATGTATTTTTCGATGTCTTCTTGGGGACTGTGTCTTCCATATCCTGGATCTTCATGATAGATTCTTGTAGTGTGTTTGGCATGGAATCCTTTACCCAACCTCTTAATGATTCATCCAAGGCCTCCATGAATAGAATCACCAGTCTATGCTCAGAAACATTAGTCACCATGATTGTCATTCAATGGAACTCTGTAACATAGGACTTTGGTGTTTCTGATTGCCTCAACTATGTTGACTTTCTAAATTGGACCTTAGGGTCCTTCATATCAAAACTGTCCATTGTACTTTGGGTGAAATCCTCATATGATGTGATGTTGGAATGTCCCAATGTTAATATCCCATGGTACCACCACTCATGAGCCTCTCCATCCAAATGTAGGGTGGAAAAATTGATCACCTCTTCTTCTATCATTGGGTTAAGCTGGAAATAAGTTTCCAAATTGTGTACCCATGCTCGGGCTATGCACTTTTTAGATCCATACAAATATGGGATAGTCATCTTCCCCAATTTGCAAAGAAGATCAAAATTATGTTGATTCTAGTGCATCATGGGTTTGTTCCTCATCCCGAGGTTGCAATGGTCATTGTAATACATGGCTTCCTAGGCTCCTTATTCCAACAATTGATACTCCCTAAAGTAGGAATTCATTTTATTCTCCCCATGTTGTTCTGGTGCTCCTATAGTCTGCTCCACAAGGAATGGCGGCAATAAGCGTCTGGGTAAATTTTTTCTACCTTCCTGGAATGCACTCTGTGTCGACACATAAGTATTAATCCATTTAGGATTCCTACCACCTCTATGGTTGGCCTTTGCATGGTTCGCATTGGTACCTCCCTGGTTTTGGTTTACTTGATTTCTGTAGAAGACCTATGTCAAGACTTGTGTTAATTATTAATGCCCATTAGCTATTATTTCCAACAACGATATGGTCCTATCTTTGGGATGATCCCCTATAACTCCCTCTACTTCTACTTCTTCTGACTCTGATCCCAGGGTAGGTTTTTTCCCTCGTTCTCTAGTCTTCCTTGGAATCATTGCCTCAAGAAATCATAGGCTGGAAAGTTCACCATCTCTAATACTACTATAATTTTCTCAGCCAGGTTATGTGGGTATATTATGTTTCTATAAAAAAAGGTGTTAATTCACCTTGTGTAAATATGCCAAACACTTGGTATTAATGATGTTGTTAACCCCTTACAAACAATTTTCTCATATAGGAATATTGTCAAACACACTGCATGAATCCATTACACAGAAAATAGAGAAGATAATCATGGCATATTATTATGGATGGAAACCCCAATTGCAACAATAAAATGATATCTAATGGCTGCAATAAAAACCGCAAAATAATACTGAACACCCAAGTCTAATGGATACAAGGCAGCTGCACAAATCTACTAATAGAAACAACACAAGAAAACTTGGATTGATGCCAATGTATGATTCTCCTTGCAACGCTCTGCTCTTGTAGTGTTCGCTCTGCTAGCAGCCCTCTTGTAACCCTATGAACTCAATCTAATCGGCTTGTTGCAACCCCGATCACAAAGGTCCTCGCGAAACATCTACTAGACGTCTAACAGATCCTCGCGCGATGCCCCATACTCAACGTGCGAGGATTCCCTAAACCGTGATTTCTATGAAAATATCTTGAAAATTGTAAAAATTTGGGCTTGAACTCATCTTGAAATATCCGTAAACCTTCTGCGTACCTCGATATCTCTTCAACTGAATGAAAACTCCCAAGTAAATCTCCAATGTTAGTCCTAGTTGGACTCCCCCTCTTGTCTGTCTAGGGTGAGTATTGCACCACCAAAACTAGACTGCAATAGTGGAAGGGTTTTTCTAAACCCTAAAAAAACAATGTCTCCAAGAGCACTCCAAAATGAGAAATCAAATCATATTTCCAAAGAGAAGGGTTACCCCTCTATTTCTCATTCCTTCGGGCCTTATAGATCTTTCCCCTTTTTGACCAAATCAAACCCTCACTTTATTTTCCCTCCAATTTCATTTAAATATAATTATTTATTTTATTAAATATCACTTTAGGATTTATCATTCTAGTGACACGTAAAAAACCTCCTTGAATCCCTTTCCCTTGTTGACTATAGCCTATGATATTTGTATAGGCTATTGAGTTATCCTCCATCATGATCGATTGGAAGGAGACATTACAAAAGACATTTTTCAACTTACAAAGGTATGTGTATTGGCCAAAAATGTAAGAGATGTAGCTCGGTATATCAACAGATGCATTTTTGTTGTACAGGGAATCCCATTAATAGAAATCAAGGTTTATACCATCCCTTACTTGTACCCGCTCTACCTTGGGAAATAATTTCCATGGATTTTGTGGGTCGATTTCCAATAAACAAGAAGGGACATGACTATTCTTTTGTGGTAGTTGACAAGTTAAACAAGATGTGCATTCTCACGCCTTGTAAGATCACCATTAAAGGAAAAGAAGTGGAAAATATGTTCTTTGAACAGGTCTAGGTGCACTTTGGGATACCAAGGAGCATCACCTTAGACAAGGATACCATATTTCTTAGTTCCTTTTGGACTACACTTTGAAAGAAGATGGATACTAATTTGAAGAGATCTATAGTGTTCCATCCACAAATAGATGGGTAGACATAAGTAGTCAATAGGAATTTGGTTCAAATTTTGATGGGTTAAAATTAGAAGCATCTGAATACCTGCCATGAAAATCTAATCTATGTTCAACACTCTTATAATAGAGTAGTCCATACTTATACTGGTAAGTCCCATTTTCAAACTTGCTTTGGGTATTTTCCACCTTTGCCCTTGGATGTTGTGTATGGACAACAAGAAGGAGTGAGGGAAGATATCACATGAGAAGCATTGAAAGCAGGGATGATTTTAAGGATGGAAATTTATTTTAAAATGTAGAAACCTTGGCGAATATTACATATCCTTCATATGCCAACTATAAATGTTTGGCGATATTTTTGTAAAAATATTCAAATTTCTAAGGATTTTGTATAGTTTTTATAAAATTTTGGCGATTTTTAAGGTAAAATAATTTTATCCTATAGAATTGGGGAGAATCATTTTTAAAATAACGAATCTCATTTTTGGAAAAACCATGAAAAATAAGCCCATGAGCGAAATTTAGCCCCTAAAATCATCTATGATTGAAAGTAGAGAAGTTTGTTGAAAATATTAGGTATATCCATTTGCAAGTACATGAAACATTGAAGAAGTCACGGGAAAGGTACAAGATCTCACATGATCGGCACAAAATAGAGAAATCATTCAAAGTAGGAGACAAAATTTTGTTACAAATGAAAAAGGAAAGAATAAATGGCCATGATAAGAAGATCAATGATTTGTAGTATGGTCCTTTTGAAGTATTATGGAGAAGGTAGGTGATAATGCCTACAGACTTAGTCTACCCCCATACATGCTCATTTACTCAATAGTGAATGTGGAGAATTTGAAACTCTATGAGCCTTCCATGTTGGATAAAAAATTGAGGAGCAGGTCCTACCTACCATAAAGGACTTAGCACCAAAAGATCAGGGAGTTGGAAGAATATACAATTTTGCAAAAGAATCCTAGAAATACTAGATAGGGACATCATGAACTTTGGCTGATTGGATTGAAAGGACAACTTCCAAGTAAGGAAAAATGGTACTCTAAGGAAAAGGTAGAGGAAAAATTTCCTCACCTCATTCAGTAAAGTAATTGGGGAGCAAAAGCCTCCCAAATTGGAGAGGTATGATCTAGATTGGATCATCATATACTTTTTCGTCTATATTTGTACTTTTTGGGTGGAAAAATTAGAGGAATTGGCATGTAGGGCCCATTTTAGCGGCATGTCCCAATTTGGAAATTTGGGGTCTAAAACATTCCTGAGCCATTTTGATGCATCAAATGACATTTTTGGGGGTAAAAAATTGTAAGCATATCTCACATCCCCTTGACATTTTTATACACACAAAAACCTTTCCAACAATGCAAAATTACCTTAATCAGATTTCGTATGCAGAAGTTATGCCTCTCACAATTCGACCTACCTTATTGGCCACCATGGTACAAGTGGTTCCACACCAACCTAAATTACTCACACATATCATGTTCAATTATGTGGATGGTGTGTTATTTTGCAAGTTATTTCATTTTTCGTATTTCAATTATTTTCATAAGTTTGAGAAATAAGTTAGTGATAATAAATTTGGGATCTAAGGAAACAATTTTCATGATCTAAGATTTCAAAGTATTGCAAGATATGTTTTGATAAACTGTTCTAGTGGAATATCCATTGTAGTTTAAGGATCATTTACGTGCAACTTATAGAGCCTTACTAATAAGGTGTCCTACTATAAACCCCTAAATAAAAATAGATTAAGGCAATCAAGGAATATCATAGGGTTCTAAATTGATCATAATAGAATCCTCCCTATATTTTATAGTTTCAACAACCATCATCTATCCTGAATAGATAAATCCCTCATCTTACCTATATCATACACGTATAATTACCATGAGATGTCATCAGAAAATTATAAATATGTTTAAGACATAAATAGAATTCACAAATATGAGATCCTTCTCATAGTGTTTGGCCCATACATGTCATAGCAACCAATATTTATTATGGCTTTCACGCATTTCCATATATGTAAGGTCTCCCATGGATGCTAGTGAGCGCACACACTAATTGGGTAGACTTCGGGACGAATCGAGCAAGAGAACACAAGGGTCATGTGATCGGTTGGGAGAAAGAAGACATGTGGGTATGAGCAAGAGCACCTTGGGTGCATGATTGTGACGTGCAAAACCAAGGGTACATACACCTTACTTTCCTTGTGAAGGTTTATGAAGACTTGGGTTGTGTTTAGGAAACCACTGGGTGAATTGGGCACACACCGAAGGAGTGGACCTACCTGCCCATGGCAGCATGGGAATGTTGGAGAGGTTCGATGACCCCATCGGCACACCCATAGAGAGTCACGTTGATCAACACAAGGAAATGCACAAGGAAAGGGGCACACATTGAAGGATGAGGCACACCGATCCCGAAGAAATGATGGTTGATGGGAGTACAAATTTTTTGGTTGCACTGGGTCCACAAAGGGATCCAACGATTTGTTTTGGCATGATGGCTCACAAAGGGATGCAACACACCCAAAGGACATGACGATTCACGTTGGTGACCTTCAGAGTCCCTATAAGAGAACAAGGGTGCACAACCAAGGAAGGCAAGAATATTTGAGGAAGAGAAAGAACAAGAAGGAAAGTCTTAAGCAAGTTTCTAAGGTAAGGCAGAACCGAGGTAGAGTTTCGAAGATGGAAAAAACGTAGCCAAGGGTGGGACACACTAGGAGATTTTGTGGGAAGTCTAAAACACGGGTCTTATTCAGACATGTGTGAGGTAGAACCAAATTCTATGTTACCCTGTGAAGTTTGTGAGAGAAGGGACAATAGGTATGTCATTGGGTGCACATTTGGGGAGCATCAAAGGAGGTTACAAAGGTGGTTATGAAAAAGAATCTTGGTGTGATGAATTTGTGTGTGAGTGTCTTGGTGAGGTGAGGTGAGTTTTGCGACTGTTCCTGAGTTGTAAACGAATCCGATAGTGCTCATATTGTAATTTTTTTGCAATAACAAGACTTAGTTGGGTGTTATTCACCGTTTGTTCCACCCACACTATTTCTGGTATGTATCATTTTTGTTTCACAACTATTCTCTTGGTTTCTCATGTTCTTGGATGTATGCTTAAAATGCCTAAGTGTCAAGTTGTTCACAATATTGTCTAAGTATACAAGTGAGTTGCACAGAGTTGGATTCTGACTCCCACATAGCCTAGAATGGAGTTTGGGTGTGCTCTAGGTGAAGAGGCATAGTCCAGACAAAGTATTACTTATGTTTCCAAGTAGCCAAGTAAGAACCGTTGTGGTGCCACATGCCCTCTGGAGGTGGAGGATCACAAGATATGAACATGCATTTTGTGGGGTTGTTACAGGTGGTATCAGAGAAAACTTTGAAAATATTTTGGTGCTCTTCACCACTACTACAGCCAGAACAATTGTGGTGGGGTGCACTTGTTGAGAATACAGTTTGGGAACAATATTAGTTAGGGCTTGATCATGTCAATTGACCCATTGCAGAGACAACCTAAGTGCAGACTTCATGATTTGGTTTGTGACGAAAGTGAAGGGTCGAGTTGCAGAAAAAGTCGTGACTTGTCCATAGACATGTGTGCACCCCTTGAGGAGACAAGGTGCAAATTTATTACGGTGAACTGGACACTGGGGAAAGGTGGACAAACGCAGGACTTATCACAGACCCGATCACAAAGGTAATTGCATAGTTCTTCACAGAACTTATCGCAAAGTTAATCACATAATTTTGAAGAAGACTTGAGATGGATTCTTGGGTGCCTTGGACGAACCCTTTGCAAGTAGATTGAAGATAATTGGAGCGCCTTCCATCCTTGGGTCACATGTAGATGGAAATGATACTGAGAGGGATCCTAAGACCAACAAAATGAAGGATCGACTTTTTATCTTGCAGAAGATTGTTGAGCAAATCACAGATGCAACATGTCAACATGGTGAGAATTTTGAACATATGGATATTGAATTAGGAAGGATGAAGCATGGGTTTAATGAAGCCACCTAGGAGTGCCAGTAAACCATGAACTTGATTACTGACACCTTGACAAACAAAATTCATGACAGACTCAAGGCAACGAAGGATGCACTTGCATTAGGCACACAAAAGTTGAAGGACCAATATGACACCATCACATTGTTGAAACGAGATTTGCCTAATGAAGAGAGCTTTGTTGTCATGCTGATGAGGAAAAAGATAAAATAAACTGAGCCATAGAGTGGTACTCACAACATTAAGTTGCTTGGAAAACTCTATTGAGACATTGAGCAGTACTTGGAGCAATTGAAAGGATGTTTGGATGAAGCCAAGATGAACATTGCAATGATGTTCTTGATAGGGATTTCTATGCTTTGGTGAAGGAACCAAGTGGGGGAATTAGCAGCTAGGATAATCATTGAGAAGATCAAAAAATTGGGTAGAGAGAAGGCATCTTTGAAGGCACAATTTGGTCTGGGAAACCAAGCATAGATCACAAGAAATCAGTTGTTGGCTCTCAAGCACACTGGTAAGATCCAAGCCTACATCAAGGATTTCATAGGGCTCATATTGGAGATCAAAGACATGTCAAAAGAATAAAAACATTTCCACTTCATGAATGGTTTGTAGCCATAGGCGCAGAGTGAGTTGTGATGATAGAATGTGCAGACTCTTGTAGCAGCCATCACCACAATAAAAAAATTGTTCCACTTTAGGGGTGAACCCATGAAAGGTCCTAGGAATAGTGAAGACACCCAAGGTGAGAAGAAACAACAAGGGAATGTAAAGGATAAGGACAAATGAAAAGCAAAGACGTCCAAGGGAAGTGAGGATAATTCCAGGAAAACAGATGCAAAGAGAGATAAGAATCTGATTTCATGTTGGATTTGTGCCAAGAAACAATATGTAAAGAGTTGTCCCTTGAAACATAAGTTGAATTGTTTATAGAAGGAAGACAACCCATATGTTGGAGTCTTGCAGGTATTGAACATTGTCATGGAAAATGAATCCACTGAGAGACAAGAGAAAGATGCGAAAAACTTTTCTATGTGCAGGTCAAACTCAATGGGAAATTAGTGGTATCCAAGGTGGACAATGGGGCGACTCATAACTTCTTGAGGAAGGATACGGTGGAGAGGCTTGAGCTCCAGTATGAACCAATGCAGACAACCTTCAAGATAGTCAATGTAGGTGTAGAGAGGGTCATTAGCGTAGCTAAGGATATCTTGTTGAAACTTGGTGATTGGTGTGAAAGGGTGAGTTTCACCATTTTTCTTATGGACGATTTCGAAGTTGTATTGGGACAAGATTTCATGAGGAAATAAAAGGAAACACATATTCCTCACATGAATAGTTTTCCATTTTCTCAGGGAAGACTCCATGGTTTATTCCTACCATAAGGAGGAAGGAAGGGGGTATAGAGATGTCCTCCTTCCAGATGGTTGTTGTGAACAACCAGAGTAGACAACCTTGTGGGGGTGAGCTTGGAAAATGTGGGATGATGGTTGGAAAATGTAACGCAGAGATGAAATGAGACTTGTGTCGATGGACCAAAGGCCTACCAATATTGAAGACATAGTTGGATATCTAGCTAAGATAGTGGATGGCTTGGCTGATTTCTATTTAAATTTTGATGAATCGTAGTGAAGATTAGAGGAAGCCACGAAGATGAGGATGCTAGAGAATTTCATTGAATAGGAGTAGAGACCATCCATGGACCAAGAGGACGTGAGGGACATGCAACAACCTTGGTGGAGGAGAACCAAGGAATAGTATGTTTCCTCCTCTAGTGAACTTGGATATGGTGAATAGTCATATGACCCTGAGTTAGAACGACTCATTGAGGAAGGCAAAGGCAAAATTGGTTCAATTGTACTGCTACTTATGTATATAACATAGAAGTTTGGTGACTCTCCATGATCATTGGGATAGATTTGAGATGTGAGAGATGGCCCAACCAGCCATCCCCTTTCACCTTCAAACTAGAGCGCAACACATTGGCTCACTATCTCAGTGGGAGGTAGTCAAGCATATGGGGTGCCTTGAGGAGGTGCCTTGGTGAATTTTGTTGGGATGAGTTGCAGATGTTACAATTTTGTGGACAGAAAAGGGTGTTTGAATGTGAAGATGAGATTTCTTGAGATAGAGGTGCGACAATTGGACTAGCTACCCAATCATCCAAAGTCATAAGGGGATCCAACGCACAGAAGCATGAGAAGACATACTTCGTAAACTCATGTAACTTCCTAAGCGGAGTTTACTTGACAACAATAGTTGAGGAGACATTAGTTGTTGAGTGTTGACGAGATATGGATATAGGGCAAAGGCACAATGGAGATCGATGGATTTTGTCGAGGAAATCAACAATTTGGAGTGGGGGAGGATGTAAGGTCTCTCGTGACACCCACCGAGCACACACACTCCTTGGTTAGACTTGGGGATGAGTTGGGAAAGATAACAAAATGGGCATGCAATCAGTTAGGCGAACGAAGACACGTGGGTCCGAGTAGGAGCACAATGGTGACGTATGGAAACAAGGGGACACACACCTTACTTTGCTTGCAAAACTTGATAGAGACTTGGGTTGCGAAGGTGGTTATGACATAGAATCTTGGTGTGACGAATTTTTGTATGAGTCTCTTGGTGAGGTGAGGTGAGTCGTGTGACTTTTCCCAAGTTGTAAATCGAGCTGGTAGTGTTCATGTTATAATTTTTTTGCAATAACAGGACTTATCCGGGTGTTAGGCACGATTTGTGTCACCCACACTATTTTTGTGTATGTCTCTTGTTTGTTTCACAACTTTTCTCTTGGTTTCTCATGTCTTGGATGCATGCTTAAAATGACTAAGTGTTAAGTTGTTAACAAGATTGTATAAGTATACAAGTGAGTTGCACAGAGTTGGAGTGTGACTCCCTCGTAGCCTAGAACTAAGTATGGGTATGATCTAGGTAAAGAGGTGTAGTCCGGATAAAGTATTCTTGGTGTTGTGGTGCCTCACGCCCTCAGGAGGTGAACGATCACAATATATGAACAAGCTTCTTGTGGAGTCCTGAAAATATCCAATACAGTTATACCTACAATCTAAAATTGTACTCAACCAAATAGACTGTGAGTATTCATGCATATAATCCTTTCATTTCAACATCCACAACAACACCTAATATGATATCAAAATTATTACATGCCAACAACTCAATCTCTTTTTGTTGTCAACATGTTAAATACAATGAAATGTCATTTCGTATATATACATTACCAACATAAAAAACATTCACACAATGCAATCAAACCTAAGTGCCAATATTCATGGATGCATAATCACAACTTATACATTTGCATAATCTACTTATGCGCATTCACTTTATGCATCTTTGCACTGATTCAAGAATACCATAATCCTAACTCTTGTGATTTTCCATGACAAGTTGTATGTCTAAACCAATACCTCGACATATCACCTAGCCACTTCCCCAACACTTGTTTGGTCATATGGAAACCTTCCTTTTTCATCCCAAACACAACACCATGACTATATTATGTTTATTTTAACTAGTCCCTTAGGTGTACTAGAAGGTCTTTCCTTTCTCTACTCAACAATCCCTCAACTAACCCTTCATGCTCTAATGGTGTTCTAGGTGTTGGTAGGAAGATTTTAGTCCCAAACACTGACACAAGAAGGGAGAGGGTCCTTTTGAAATTGCACACTTATCCTATATGTTGGAAACATAATCTCTTAGGGTTATAAAATTCATGGAATATGAAGAGTCAAGTTCATGTAACCATCATAGGGAGTCTAAAAGAACTCTGAAGTTGAATCCAAAAATCACATCAATGTATCATATCATTTAATAAATGCTCACTCATGTTTATTTAAATTGTGTGTCGAACAGTGGTATCCTATAGTTCTTAGGGCCTGATTACTCCAGCCCCTCCACTTGCCAGTCTGCCATCCTTAGTCTGTGCGCTGTTTTCTCAGTCTGCCAATGTAGAAAATGCCCCTTTACCAATCTTCTAGCCTGCCCTTTCTTGGTGTAACCGTTGCTCAGATTCCATATTTGGATCTTCCAAGTCGATGGATGTATCATTCTATGTAGATGTATCATTCCCTGGCACCACGCGTTCCACTAATTTACGCTCCACCATTGGTACATGAAACCCAATTCATATTTACATGTGCCATTGTTTCTAGGAGAAACCCTATTTTTTGTATTGTCCAACATGCATCACGCCAGTCGATTGGTTGATCGTCGTCTGCAAAACTTCCTCACACTTTACATGGTGGTACGCTCACCTTCTATAGTGACCTTCCTCACAGTGTATACACTCACATTCAGAACAACCATCTTCTCTGTTCGACATGAAATTACCTGGAGGGAGAATCAAGTCAATCATTCAGTCATGCCAAGGAAACGGATCGATGACGAGCTTCACAACTTCTTGGAGTTTTGCAGGATTCCTGCGTCACTGAAAATATCGCACCCATGGGTCCGTATACCTTCGCTCAGAATTGTCATTTCTCAAATAGAATCAGCATTTCTCCCAGCAAGATCAAGAATCGGCTTCACATTGTGAACGATGCGGGTTATGTAGAGATTTTGAACCGAACTCATAACCTTTCGGCGTCTCCATTGGTATTGATTGTGGAGTTGGCAGTAGTCTTAGCACATAAGATGAGGCAGATATGCACATGATTGACGTGTGGAGGGCATTCCCAGTTCATCCATTCTGATATACATACGATCGGTGCTAAGTTCAGAGATTACATAAACTCCGTCGTCGTATTCTTCTTCCAGATTTTGTATACTTACCGTAGCCATAATTCGTCCAGTTCTCTTAACCTCATCGAAAAGGTCGCCCGACTTTGGCAGAGTGCTGAAGGTTGTGGTATCGGGCTCACCGTCTCCTGTCTTCCCCATCCGCAACTAAAAGAGCCTCAAGGAATTACACCAGAGCTACCACAGCTCCGTCTTCGACAATAATTGTTGAACTAAACCCTACGAGACCAAAACCAGATTGTAATCGTTCCATCCCAAGACTCCAGGATTCCAGGACTGCTGCTTCTTAGTCTGCGATGTTGGAATCATTTGTGATCTTGAAGTACAGTGAAGGAGCCGAGGCAAGTGAAGGAGACGAGGCGACATCGAATCCTTTGATATCTGAAGTTGCAGATGAGACACCTATGGTGAACTATGTCAACGTGCATTCTGGGCTGGAACATCATCGTCATCGAGTTCGAGTTCTTGCCAAAGTAGCATCAATTCTAATCCTTAAGAATTGCAGGGACCAAGAGTTATTGTGTCCAGGCCCACTGATTCGGAAAATAACTCTTTGCAAGAATTTTTTTTTTTGTGGACGATGAGTGCCAGATTTGGCATAAGCTCCTGGGTTTAATCTTTAACAAAAGTGAGTTAGCAGAATATCAAAAGCTCCTTGCTTCAAGTGAGTTTGGCAAAGAGCAGTGTGATCATGTGAGAGTTTGGCAAAGAAGAGAGCATCTGTGTTTCAAATGGATAAAAACCACCAGTTAATTTCTGTTCGTGTTTTTATCTATTTACAAAAGGTTAATTGCCTTGTTTTGCATGGCATTGTATTGAACGCAATTTTAACTTGACAAAATGTGTTAGCAATAATTTTCTATTGATTATTATTTGAGAATATATTGTCCTTGGTACTCATCTCATGTGGAAACCGTGGAACAACAAATTTGGTTCAAGCGAATGAGTAGAATAATTTGCAAAGCTCTCCACTGCTTCATATTGTGATTTGGGCTCCTTTGGACTATTGAAAATTGATTGGAGATCTTCTTCTTTGTAGGGTTCTCCTTTAAATCGCAATGAGAGGTCTTCAAAGCCTGTGAGAAAAGTTGTTACATTGTAAGGTTACTTGTATTTTCTAAGGTGCATTTTTTTTTGTAGAATTAGACACCCTCCATTTGTTGTTTGCATTTTTTAGTCTGATTGTAAAATGTAAAGTTAGGGTAGAGTTGCAAGAAACCCTATGAGGTGTGAGCTATGGCTCGAGTTGATGAACTATTAGAGTTAGTGAACATTCTAATCCTCTCCCTATGAGGTGTGAGCTATGGCTGGAGTTGATGAACTATTAGAGTTAGTGAACATTCTAATCCTCTCTTGTTTGGACAATATAGTCACCATGGACAAAACAACTCTATAATTTGTTGTAACATGCTTGCAAGTTTTCCAAGCCAAAGCAACACTGCCTGCAAACTCACACTCATCTTCTTCACGATGCAATTGAGCAACATAATCTTCTACAACATTATGAACTAGTCCTTTTTCAGAACCATATTTTCGAAGATGGTGAAGATGATGATGTCAATTTAGATCAACGCAGTAGCAACTCAGTGAGCCAACTCTAGATTCAAGTACAATTCAACTTCCTCTTTCCAAGCCAATCATTAGACCCTGGGAAGAAATCGGGCACAACAAGAAGATAACCGGTATCGGATATGAAAATGATGCAACCTTTCATAATTCGGATTACACCAAACCGATCAAATTTTAAAGTGCTAGATTGCTTCAAGAAAGTTCACATTCACTTGCTCCAATTCAAGAGAAGATTCTGATATGCCAAAACTGTCAACGAGTTGGCCATGTTGAATATCAGTGCTTTGATCTTCATCCTTGTGAGCATTGCAGAAATCACAAACAACCTTCAAGAAAATGTTCTTACAACAAGAAATCTACAAAAATAAAGAACCATTGTGGGTGGATGGCTTCTTGGTGATGGTCATCAATAGCCAATAAGATATCTCAGTCACACCAAAGAATTTTCAATAGAGTATTGACTTGTAGTTAAAGGATTTTCATCTTCTCACCTTGTACCTAACAAGGGGGAACAACATCAACGATTTAAAATGAGGCTTCAAGTTTCGAAGTCCCATTAATCAAGCACCAACAAGCTAGTGTGACAAGTGAGAGTGATTAGTTTTTGGTCTTCCTTAAAGCACCATTTAGTAGAATACTTTCAACTATTGCTAGACAATTGTTTGTAGTTTTCATTAAACCTCCACTTAGTATAAGACTTTCATTTTCTTCTACATCGTAGTTTACGGTCATCTTTAAACCAACATTTGAGAGAACTTCCAATTAGCAGAAGACAATTCTAGCTAACTTAGGAAATGTTATGGGAACCATTGAGCCTAGAGCAGGGTTACATAGTTTGTGTCCATCCTTAAGCCACCATATTGGTTTGTGGTCTTCCTTAAACCACCATCATCATTTAGTAGAATACATAATCTTATGCTAGCCATTTGGTTTGTGGTCATCCAAAAACCACCAGATTCAGAGAGCACATTAAGCCATCAACCACTGTACACTTCCAAATTTCAGTTGCCCACTTTCAGATATCAGCTCTCACCTTGGACTCACATACACCCCTTCAAATTAAGGGGGGGATGTTGGAAACGTAATCCATAAAGGTTACAAAATTCATGGAATATGAATAATGAAGTTCATGTAACAATCATAGGGAGTCCAAGAGACCTTGGAAGTTGAATCCAAAGGTCACATCAATGTATATATCAATGTATCACATCATTTAATAATTGCACACTCATGTTTATCTAAATTGTGTGTCAAACACTATAGGAGGAAATTTAGGTTTCTTGAAGACATACCACACAATGAAGAAGCATTTTTTAAAGGAAGGTCTTAAAATTGATGTTCTAAAGTTTGTGGGTTAATGTTTGGTTTGCCAACAAAATAAGGGAGAGACAATCAATACCCCATGTCTTCTACAACCATTATCCATACCAATTAGTTAGAGTTGGGAAGACGTTTCAAGGGATTTTATTATAGTTCTACCAAAGTCTAAAGGAAAGATTGCCATTGTGGTAGTGGTGCATTGAAATTTGACTCTAAGAGTATGCCCATTTTTACTCTCATTCTCATCCTTTTAAAGAAAGTATAGTAGATGCAACATTCATGGAAATAGTTCAAAAGCTACATGAAATCCCCAAGATTATTGTAAGTGATAAAGATCAAATTTCACTGGTAATTTTTGTTTGGAATTATTTTCTTGTTTGGATAATCAATTGGTTCAAAGCTCTTCTTACCATCCTCAATTCAATGGGGAAACTAAGATTGTGAATAATTGTATAGAAAGGTATCTTTGTTACTTTGTAAGTGGTACAACACGTCCTTCCATCCTTCATAAAAATTGTCCCCATTTATGGAACTTTGTGGCTATGATCTTCCATCCATCACATGACCCTTGAGAGTAAAAGTAAAGGTTCAAGTAGTGGAGGACCACATAGAGCCCCAAGAAGAGATTCTCCAACCATTAAAGGAAAACTTGGCTATAGAAAAAAATAGGATGAAATAACAAGTAGATCAACATCACAACAAAATGGACTTTGAAGTGGGGGATTGGGTATTTCTTATGCTACAACCATGAAAATAGACTTTTCCCTCAAGCAACAAAATAATGAAAATAAATTAACACCCAATTGCTATGGTCCCTATATGATGCGGATTTATGAGCGGAACAAAATGAAACCACAAATTTATAATATTAACACAGAAACATAGTGAACAATAAAAAATATACAGTAAAACCTAGTTTTTGTTAAATAGAAATATGATGAAAATTATAAATGCAGACTAAAAACATGCTTGCTAGAATGGTGGTAGCTTATCTCTAAGAAGAGGTGTGACAGCTACGCTCATTCGCAAGACGATGAGTACAATGAGGCTCTGAAAGAATTTTTACAATAAACATGAATGCCAAAACCCTAGACATCCAAAAATATAACCTTAGGATATGAAGCGCCAAAAATCATGTGGGCCTCATTGGGGTAAGTTAGTACATCAACTTCTCAAGGTCGTAAATTTTGAATATGAAATCGGTTTAGGGTGCATGATAGCTCATTGGAAATGTATTAATGAGGAGATTCATTTAGGGGGAATCAATTAGAGTCTTCAATTTTCATTGAGGTGCCTAATCACGAAAAAAACATCGTTAGGCCCTCAAAATAGACCCAATAGACCCGTAAGTTTAGGAAGCGAAAAAATGCTAAAAATAGTAAGTTGCCAAAAACCTATTTTGGGCCAGTTGGACAAGGTGGGTGGCGACCGAGATCCTCCTAGATAAATCCTCCCCCCTTACGAAGCAATGGTATCCATTGCATTGAGTGCCTCGGTCATATGAGAAATGTTTTGCTAAATTTGTCCCTGGGTGAGCCACTTGCCTTGCTACAAAAGTTTTCGTGCTTTGACAACTCGATAAAGATGGATCCTCTGCTGGAGAGTGCCCTTGACCTATGTGTCCATGATCTGATCAATGAATGTTTTTTCCATGCAATCAAGGTTGAGATATGTTGGTGTCAATTGTTTTGCTATCTCTGAGGTGTCCAATAATGGTGGAAAATAAGGTCGAAGGAGGTCCACATTGAATACTGGGTGCAAGCCAAGGAATGGGGGAAGGTTTAGCTCAAAATCATGGTCACCCACAACCTTGGTGATGGTGTATGGTCCATAATGGACTAGACGAAGTTTTCGATGAGGCCATGTAAGGATTTCTTTCTACAAGTCCAACCAAACTTTGTCTCCCACCTGAAACTAGTGTGGCACCCAGTGTTGATCATGGCGCTACTTGTACTTAGAATTGTGCTTCTATAAAATATCCTGAACCTGTTGGCGAATGTGGTGGATCCGCTCAATGAACTAGGTGCCTTTGTCTGCTCTATTTGGAGCATGCAACGAGTCTGCCTAGGTGGTCGCAAGGGGTAGTGCAACATCCATGGGACCCAATGGATGAAATCCCAACCCCACCTGAAATGGGTTGTGGTCGGTTGAGCTATGCATGGCTTTGTTGTAGTTGTGTTGAACATAGGGAAGACTCCCATCCCAAGTGCGGGGTTGCTTGGAATTGTACATGCGTAGGATGTGCATGATCATCTGATTGACGACCTCGGTTTGGCCATCTGTCTAGGGGTGGAAGGCAGTGGACTTGGTGAGTTTGGTGTCCAGCAATGACCAGAGGCTCGACCAGAATGTGTCGAGGAACCGACTTTCCTTATCCGAGATAATGGTTTATGGGATCCCAAAGTGTACCCACACTCTCTCAAAGAAGAGCTTTGCAGAGGAATCATCTGTCCTGATTTGAGATAATGGTTTATGGGATCCCAAAGTGTACCCACTTGGGAAGAGTCTCATCCCAGGTGCAGATGTGCTTGGAATTGTGCATGCGTAGGATGTACATGATCATACGATTGACGACCTCAGTTTGACCATCCGTCTGGGGGTGGAAGGCAATGGATTTGGTGAGTTTGGTGTCTAGTAGTGACCAAAGGCTCGACCAGAATGTGTTGAGTAACCGACTATCCTGATCTAAGATAATGGTTTATGGGATCCCAAAGTGTACCCACACTCATTCAAAAAAGAGCTTTGCAGCGGCCTTCGTTGTGATTCTCTTCTTGCAGGTGGCCATAATCGCCATCTTTGAAAAGAGATCAACAACCACAAAAACACATTCATTTCCCTGGTTGGTGGATGGAAGGCCCGACATGTAGTCAATTGAGATGGATTCCCAGGGCCTGACACAAGTAAGAAGAGGAGTGTACATGCCTTGTTTCTTAATGGTCGTTTTGGAAATAACGCAGGAAGTGTAGGAACATATATACTTTGTTTACATCTTGTCGAAGTTTTGACCAACAGAAATGTCGTTGCAACACTGCCACTATCTTTTCCACGCCGAAGTGTCCTGCCACCCGGCTGTAGTGGGATTCCCAAATTAGCTTTGTTTGCTCACTTGATGGAACACATAGATGGCCCAAATGGCACTACAACCCGTCCTAAAGATGGAAATTGGTGACAGCTATGTTTGCGTCCAACATCTGGTAGGTGTTGGAAAAGTTAGGATTTGTCTCATAGAGGTGGGGCCATTTAGAGGTCTCATGGCTGCAAGAATTGAACGCTATGGTGAGTGTCGCGACTGGAGGTCGACTGAGGAAATATGTGACTCGATTGGTACTTCCTATTTTTTTCTTGATGTTGAGGTGGAACTGCTGCAAATATGTGGACTAGTTCTGATGGTGGACATTCTACAATTTTCCTTGTGTCTGCATGAACTACAGTGGTATATGATCAGTGTAGATGATTGTCTTCTTCCCAAGAATGTAATGCCTCCATTGGTGGTATACTATCACAATGGATTACATTTATTTGTCATAAGTAGGGTACTTTCGAATGACATAGGATAGTGTCTCACTATGATAGGCCATGGGGTGGCCACGTTGAGTGATGAATGTGCCCACAACATAGTCTAAAGCATCTGTGTCGATCTCAAATGGTTGTTACAGGTCAAGCAATGAAATCACTAGGGCAGAGCACAAGAGTTGCTTCAAATCATCGAACGCTTTCTGTTGGGATAGGTCCCACAAAAAATTTTCCTTACTACCACCTATGCTTATTTGGCTAAGGGCCCATGCAATATGGGAGAATCTCAACATGAAACTTCGATAGAAATTGGCAAGGCCTAAGATGATCCAAAGCTCAGTGAGCGTAGTTGGGGCTGGACAATCACGGATGACTTGGATCTTGGCTGGATCAACATGCACACCATGCGCATCAACAATGTAGACTAGATATTGGACCCTCTCCATGCTGAAGGAGCATTTTTCCAAGTTGACATATAGCTTGTGATGTCACAGAGTGTGTAGAACCTACTGAATATGTTGCAAGTTTTCTACCCAAGTCTTTTTGTAGATGAGGATGTCATCTAGATACACCACCACAAAATAATTAGTGAAAGGCCGCAAGATATCATCCATTGTCCTCATGAAATTTGTTGGGGCATTTTTCAAACCAAAGGGCATGACCAACCATTCAAAAATACCTTCTTTTGACTTGAAGGCAATTTTCCATACATTTGTCGGTTCTATTGGGACCTGATGGTAGCTAGAATTCATATCAATATTACTGAATTATTAGGCCCCCTTGAGACGATCAAGGAGATCGTCGATTCGGGGAATCGGGTACTGGTTCCTGATTTTGATTTTATTTAGGGACTAATAATAAATGTTGAGTCGCCAAGAACCATCTTTCTTCTGCAACAACATGATTGGGCTTCCACAAGGTGATGAGTTGGGTCAAATGTGCCCCTTGTGTAGCAGTTCTTGGATCTGACGCTTGATTTATTCATTTTCTACTGAAGAGATGTGATAGACTGGCCCATTGGGTAGCAGTTCGTTGGGGATTAGATCGATGGGATGCTTGACCTAACAATGCAGAGGTACCCTAGTAGGTGATTGTAAGATGTCTTTGTAATCTTTTGTGACCTTATCCACTTGCTTATGCTACATGTACAGGTCAGCCACGGAGGCCATGGATGTGGCTACAACCTTTCATTCACTCTGAGAGCTAATCATGAAGAATACAAAATTCCCGTTCTGAGAAATTACCTTCCTGCATTGCTTGGAAAAGATCAAGGAAATAACACTAGGTGGGACTACCTGAGGTATCTTATACAATTTCCTATTCAAAGTAATAATAACACTGTGAGGCCTAGACTCATATACAACATGAAGTTTCCATAAATAAGGTTGGCCCAAAAGAACATCACAAACTTCAAGAGGAGAATCATCACACAATACCTCATCTTTTAATGTCTTGATATCGTATGACAGGGGTCATTGTTGACTGACACGAAGATCTCTTCCTTAACCGATCCATCCGATGGTGTAGGGTTGTGGGTGCAACATTGTCAATGGGGCTAGATGCTTGACAACCTTTGTTGAGATGAGGTTCTTCTGGATACCACTATCAACGATGAAGTGCAGCGAAGTTCCTTTTACCCACATCTGTGAATGAAATAGACGTTCGCCTTCCTCTAGCTCATCAGGTTCACCAGACTAGATCTTGGTGGCAACAACGGTGGCACTGGGTTCCACATCAATGATCCATATCCCCTTTTCTGGTTCTAACTCAAAGTTGAAACCCACGTCTGATTCAGAGACTTTTACCTCAACCACCAATGACTTCTTTAAGTGGCAATCAACAATGTTATGCCAGGGGATCTTATGGAAGTCGCACCACTTCTCGGTATCTTTCTTCGTCTTCCCATTGTCCTTCTTTGCTTATGGCTTGGACCACTTGTCCTAAGGTTTCACATATTTTCTTTGTCCTTTGTTCTCTGGGTTGGGGATGCCCTTTCCCTGCTTTTGTTGTGAGGGGCTCCTAGACCCAAACTGTCGTGTTTTTTGTTTTAGCTTCTGTTCAATTTTGGCAGCATATCGATAGGTGACGCCCAAGGATGAGATGTCCAAAAACTACATTTATGTCTAGATGTATCTATGAAAACTGTCGTGGTACTTGAGAACCAAATGTCATTTAGAATATTTGATACCTAGCTTAGTGCGGAAGGTATGGAAGACATTAGCAAACTTTGGCACTGTTTGTTATCTTTTCTGCCATAGTGTGCTCCATATTGTATACAAGTCATCATAACTTTGGTGCCACTGCAAATAATGTGGATCCCTCTATTTCATTTTTCTCACATAAAGTCTCCCACCAATATTTGAAAAGGGGGGCGGCCTTGAGGAGTGAAAATGTAATATTTTCTCTATCGAAAAAGTTGTGGACAAAAAAATGCCCTTCTATAAGGTTTAACCATTTATCTACGGCATCAGAATCTAATTTAACTTCAAATATAGGAATATCAAAATTAATTTGTACCTTGAAGGGGGTGGTTCTTCCGGTTGAGGTGGATGTGTCACTTATTGACAATCATCGAAGGATTTGTGCAAAGTTGTCCATCATCTCGTTCCTTTGTCGTTCAAGGGATTCCTCAAGCAACATTTTGAAAGGATCCCATGTCTCATCGTCTTTATTTTCACCCACCATGGATGGTTTCTTGGGTGTGCGAGATTCATTGTCCTCAAGAGAAACAAGCTCGAGACCCAACTCTCTATACCCTAACTGCGTCAGGGACATGCATTAAACAAACGACAAGGAGCAGACCGCTCTGATACCACTGATCCATATTTATGAGAGAAATGAAATGAAACAACAAATTTATAATATTAACATAGAAACACAGTGAACAATAACATAGATACAATAAAACTATAAATGCATATTGAAAACAAGCTTGCTAGAATGGTGGCAGCTTATCTATGAGAAGAGATGTGACGACTACACTCATTCACAATAAAATGAGTACAATGAGGCTCTAAAGGAATTTTTACAATAAACATGAATTCCAAAACCTTAGACATCCAAAAACCTAACCCTAGGAGATGAAGTGCCAAAATTCATGTGGGCCCCGTTGGGGTAAGTTAGTACATCAACTTCCTGGGGTCGTAACTTTTGCATACGATCTTCGTTTAGGGAGAAAGATAGCTCACTGGAAAGATATTGACAAGAAGCTTCATTTAGGGGGATTAATTAGAGTCTTCAACCATCATTGAGGTTACTGATCACGAAAAAATGTCGTTTAGGCCCTCAAAATGGCCCTCGAAGTTAAGGAACCAAACAACTGCTAAAAATAGTAAGTTGTCAAAAAATTGTTTTGAGCCAGTTGGACAAGGTGGGTGGCCACTGAGATCCTCCTGGATCACTATAAGGTGTTTTATTGTATTGGAAGTATGGTTTACAAATTAGAGTTACCTCCATATTCACTTGTACATATAGTCTTCTGTGTTTTTTTCTTAAAGAAGGAAATTGACAACAAGATCCCAGATCAGACTATTTTACCAAAGATTAATGAAGAAGGTAAAATCATACTAGAATCATAAAAATTCCTTGAAAAAAATATCTAGCAACTGCAAAATCAAGCAATTAGTGAGTACCTCATCATGAGGAAGAACCTACTAGTAGAAGAGGTGACATGGGAAGATGAGTTCTTCATGTAGAAACATCCACAATTAATTAAGTGTTGTGGGAAACACTTGTTTGAAGGGGGGGGGGGATGTTAAGCCCTAGATATTGAGTTATTACACTTTTATTGTTATATTTGTGTTTTCCTTATTGGTCGGCTAGGTCCTTTAATGGTTGACTGGACCCTTTAGTTGTAATTGTACCCTTTGTCTCCTATATATACCAAGAATACCTAGTTTTAAGTATTATCTCATTTTGTGCATTTGTTATAGTGGAAAAGAAGGTTTTCCCCTCAAAGACGCTTCTCATTCATTCTTTCATTCCCAAGGTGTGGACTCACTTCTCTTTCTCTTTTATGTTATTTGGGTGTTTGGTGCATAACAAAGTGACAATGGGTGACTCTTTCTAATCCAATGTTGAAGCATTCAAGACACTATTTATCTCTCTGAATCCATCCACAAAAACTCAACCCTTGTAGATTATATTCATTAAAAAATTGGATAATATCCACTAGGTGGATCTTCCATCCCTAGGACCTGACGAAAAAATATCTCATTTTGTTTAAGAGAGAATTGATTGCAACTTTGATAGGCTTTTGGCCCAATCTAAGAACTACAAATTCATTTGTAGTAGAGCACCGTGCATCCAAGATTCAAGGTTAGGTATTTGTGTTTGCATGTGGTTGAGGATATTTTGTGTGTCTTTTCCAAAATGGGGAGGATCAAGATCTTATTTATCATTGTGGACCTATTTGATGGGATCTAGGGGAATATTTTTATCTCTCTAGCCTCTTGAATTTGAAGCAAAGAGGAGATCAAAACAACCTCTTTACTCGATTAGATTGCCTCACCTCCATTTTTTTGGGATGAAATCACCATCAAATCCATTGGGGAAAAACTAGCTCAATTCATTGAATGAGCATAACCAAAAGGAATGTATATTCTTGTGCTCAAATATGTGTGCAAATGGATCTAGAGAAGGGCCTCCCAAAGGTGTTGCAAACTAACATGGATAGTTGGATACATCAACAAGAACTAGACTATGAGTATCTCACATTCAAGTGAAACTCTTGTCATGAGTGGGTACTTTTCTAAAACTTCCCAAATATTCAAGAGGATAAGTCTCCCTCAAATCAACCTTCAAATCCCATCAATGGTATGGAAGAAAATCCATTTAGATTAGCAAATAGTAGGTTTAAAAAATCACAAACTAAGGGGTCACAAAAATCAAAGTAAACTCAAGAAGGCCCCTATGATGACAACAACAATAGGTTTGAATCCCTTAAAATCCTAGAAGATGTGGAGAAGAAAAGTGAGGAGGTTGAGAAATCACAAGAAGAACTTGAATATGGAATAGCCTTTCAATTCTCAAGTGGAATAAGAGGCATCTCTAGAAGACGTAGAAACCTTAAAGGCCAACCCTATTAGAGGGGGGGGTGAGGGAAACCATTCAACTCTAAGCCACTTCACAAATTAGGAAAGAACCCTTACTACCTCTAGAAACAAATCCAAGTAGTAGATACCCACAAAATCAATAAGCTCACCCCTAGCTCTAGACACTTCCTACATTATAAATCTAAGAAAGAAGGCATCACACCCACTCAAAAGAGGGTGACAAATCGATTAAGAACATCGAGAATAAGAAGAAAAACAAAAAAAAACACAAGGTACTTAGACTTTGTTTGCTAGTTCCTATTCTGATTTGTAGTAATTGTAGTAGAATACTACTTGTGTAATGTTTTTCTAAGTAGATTTTTTTTTATTCCACTTTGTAATATATTAGACATGTCAAGGCTATTTTGGCAGGAACTGGAAAGTCATAAAGAATCAATTTTCAAACACTAGGCTATGCATTATTAATAATAGGTTATGACCAATTCCAAAATTGTGTATTACAATATTGTATGGTTCAACCACAACTTTTTTCTAATACAAAGATAATCGTTCTTATCAAAAAAAAGTTTTGCAACTCTAAGGATCTAAAAAACTGTATAAACAGTTTTAAGATTCATTTATAGAGGTTGGTTGGTTAGTAAAATTGGGGTGTTTTTATTCTCCTACCAAGGTTCAAATCCCATGGAAATATATTTATTCTTTATGAATTGTTTCACATGTGTAAACAAATTGTTTCATGTGATTGAGGATAAGTCCAAGTACTGGGTATTGGAGAAATATACTCTTAATTACACCGAGAGGCGCTTTCTATAGCCCTGTATGAGGCAGATGTGTAATTCCTTCCATGCTCAACATGGAGCTAACTGATCCGGATTTTATGAGCAGAACGAAATGACTACAGATTATTAACAGGTGCTTAACACAAAATAATAGAGATACAGTATAATTGGTTTTCTATTCAATAAGGAAATAAGATGAAACTGTAAAATGCAATGGAAACAAGCTTGTTGAAATGGTGGAGGCTTATCTCTGAGAAGAGATGTGACGATTGCGCTCATTCACAAGAAGATGATTACAATGAGGCTCTGAAGGCATTTTTACAATAAACAAGAATGTCAAAAACCGTAGACATCCAAAAACCTAACCCTAGGAGATGAAGCGCCAAAAGTCATGTGGGCCCCGTTTGGGTAAGTTAGTACATCAACTTCCCAGGGTCATAACTTATGCATACGATCTTCGTTTTAGGAGTATGATAGCCAGTTGGAAAGGTATAGTCGAGGAGATTCATTTTGGGGACTTGATGATTCCTTTGGCTATCATTGAAAAGATCGATCCCGAAAAACCTTCATTTAGGTCCTCAAAATGGCCCCGAAAGTTAAAACTGCTAAAAATAGTAAATTGACAAAATTGTCAAAAAACTATTTTGAGCCAGTTGGAAGAGGTGGGTGCCCATCGATATCCACCTGGATCACTAACAAGTGGCATTTAAAAAATATTAATAACAAAAGAAATATTTTAATGTTAGCCATAAATAAAATATCTCAATGTTCACCTTGATTAAAATATTTCAATTTCAACTTTTTCTATATATTTCATTATGGAGTTGACACATGGCATTTAAAAATAATGATAATAACAAAAAAAATATCATTGTCAATCATAACTAAAATATTTCAATGCTCACTTTAAGTAAATATTTTGATATCAACTTACACATATAAATAAAGTAAACATAGTTACCAACTTAATGAGAACTGTGACCTCAAAACGAGAACTCTGGCCCAAAAAACCCATATTTTTGCATAAAACTCATCAAAATCAACTCCCAAATCAAAAAGTGGTGCTACCAGTAGCACCATTTTTTAAAACGGGGTCAAAATTACAACATTTTTCAAACATGGCCTTCAAAACTTAGACAGTAGCTCAGAAAAATCTTAAAATCTACACCTAAAAAAAGTGATGTTTTTGACTTTTTTTTTCTTTTCAAAATGTTAAATTTTGAGTTCATCTGAAATCGTATTTTTATCACTTGGTACCATTAAAACCAAAACATCAAAATCAACCATCAAATTGAAAAGTATTGCTACCGGTAGCACCCATTCTAAAATTGGTGTATTAAAATGACACATTTTTATAATGTGGTAAAAGAACTCATCATTATTGTAAACAAAATCATAAAAGCAACCCTTAAATGTTTACTTTTTAAATGTTATTATCACGCAAAGCACAAGGTAATACATAATGCCATGAAAATATCACAATATGCTTTAAAACTTCAACATCACTTTTTAATAATTTTTTTCCTTTTAACAATAAAAAAGTAAATACAAGTTACATTGAATGAAACATAAATAATTTCTTAAAAGTATTGTTATATTGACCATATTCAAAACATATGAGCTAAGAAATTTTATTATATTATCCATAATAAAAAAACATATCGTTCATAAAACATAACAAAAGATCATAAAACATAACAAAAGATCATATGTAAGTTCAATGCGCTTTTTTAGCTACCATACAAACATCATATGGATCAAAATTTCTTAAAATGTTCCATACACTTATTCAGATTGACTCATGGTTTCTGAAATTCCATCAGAGTCTACATTGTCTTCAGATAAATGTTTTGATGAAGATGTATATGATCCATACTCTTCTCTATTGTTGATGAATGCACCATCTAAGTCTACATGCATGCCCAACATTTCAGATGTCAAATGCCTTTTAGATCTACGACTAGGTTCAACAAACTCCCATCTTGCATTTATTTCTTGCGGAAGCAACCTCTTGATAATCTCTATTTTCTTGTGATTGGAGAGTTCCTCTATTTGTCAAATTGAAGTCATAAATAAGTATGTCAACATCATCTAATTTTAAGAGGTCAGTGGGACGACGAGATGTATTTTGACCCTTTCTTTTTCTCTTTCTATTGACATGTTTCTCAACCACCATCTCTGGCTTGTACACACCATTGAATGGGTGTGTACTTGTTTCATACCAATGCACTTCAATTGCAACAACATCATCATTTTCTTTCTCAATCTTTATAACCTTTCCTATCCATAATGAATAACCATGTGGATCCTCAGTCGCTAAAACTGCAATCATGCTACCCTCCTTAATATCTTGTATTGAACCCCTGTAAAGGTCTTCCATGGCTTCACGTTGTGCACGCAACCTTCACAAACCAATATACATTTCTCTTTCCTCTGCTTGTGTAATCTCAATAGAGATTCTTGAACTTCGACAATGTTTGTTTCTTCAGATTCGTTTGGCATATTTTGTAGCCAATGAAATGGAGTCCTCAACATTGTATCTTCATTTGTTGAGCTTGAACTTATGTCACTTTGACTATTGAAAAAAGACTCCCACCAAATAGAATCAGCAACATCAAAGTACTCATATGTATCCTTAATGGAATTTTTTATTTCTTACAGGCATTCAGAATAATCCACATCTCTATTATGCCTTTGTGCATTATGGATTTCAACAACTGATTGTAAAAATAATAAATTTGATGCAAAAATTTGACGATCTGGAATGAACTTCAAAAATGATAAACCTGATGAAGGCCCCCATTCTGTAGTAGTTGAATATTGTTTTCCCCATATAAGTGTTTTCCCATCAATTTTTTTGAAACAAAATTGATGTTGGAA
Source organism: Picea glauca (assembly GCA_000966675.3). Taxonomy (NCBI): domain Eukaryota; kingdom Viridiplantae; phylum Streptophyta; class Pinopsida; order Pinales; family Pinaceae; genus Picea; species Picea glauca. Next base: position 215,956 of record JZKD02S0526877.1, on the reverse strand, counting down.
GCTAATGTCTTTAAGATGTTCAATACATTTTTCTTCATGATGTGATCCCTGAATAAATCTTCGCATGTCAACAGTTTCTTCTAATATATGAAAAACAGGCTCTGGAATGTATGTTTTCTTGATACATTCAATTAATGATGGTAGACTTCCAACATTTTTCCTCTTTAATGTTACGAAAAAACAACTGAACATTTGATCAATATGATCATGAGTGTGTCCAACAAGAAGGAAACCAACTTTCACCTTTTGAAAGATTCCCATTTCAACAAGCACGCTTAGATATCCAAACACAATTTGATTTTTATTTTCACGACTAGTGTTGTCCAACTATAGATACAGAACTTGAGGAAGATTTCCATACCAGTCAGTGAGCACATGATGAATTATGGTGATGGTCAGATTTGCATCATTATGAATATTTGGAGCTGTGAAGTAAACTCTTGGACACATTTTCCCATTGAAAACCATACAACCAACCAAGTGAACCTAAATGAAATTATCTTCTTGTAAATTTTTGGGTGTATGGACAAAATGTGGTAGAAGTGTTTTCTTCTAGTCCATGCCATCAATTATCATACCTAAATATTTGTTTGGAGCATCATAACACTTATTCCAATGTTTGTACAAATTTTTTCTTTCACTTGATTGTTGATTCCAATGTTCTTGAAGTGATTTGATTATGGAATCTTCACATGACATAAAATGGAAATATTGATCATATGTTTTCATAGTTGATAACTATTCAATTTAAAAAAAAAAAAATAGTAAATATAAACCTCTTTCGGCCCCTTCAGATTTATCTCTTCTTGATTTAAGAGTAGCACATATACTACAAATCCACATCCTTTACTTCTTAGGAATACGGACATTGTTGAATTGTTTCTTCCATATTCTTGTAAAATATGCATATGTAATAAAATTGCCCTTTCCTTCAACATCTTCAGTATATCCTTTGTATAAGTTGTAGATTTCCCTCCTTGAAAAATTATCTGGAATATGTATTGTGTCTCTATCTGGCATACACTCTCCATGTTTGGAAAAGAAATCACGCATCCATGACAATGAAGTGTTTGTGAATGGTCCACACTCTCATCCATGATGTACCTTTGAATAAAATGATGGATCTTTTTCCAACCTTGTATGGATTCTTGATAGACAAAGATTACCAATTGAGTGAATTTTTTTGAAAGCCTTTCTGCAAAGTAAAATATTCCCAATGCGATAATCATATATTGTATTGGTGGATATCATGCACCCCGTCAAATATGAATTTTGCATTCTCTTATTCATTGAAAAATATGTCTTCCTTTTATTCCAGGCATACATGTATTACATGCTTTTCAAACTATTTTTTTGACAAAATTCACTTGAAATCAATTCTTTTATGGAAATTGATTTAGTGAGAAATTCTTTCCTAGACCTTGTATAACTAGAATGCTTTTCATCGATATAAAAAGGTATAATCTTGGTCCTAGACACAATGTTTCTTTGTAATGTCTCCACTATTTCGTCATCCTCACTAGAAGGTTTTTCCTTATCACCAGAAGGAGTATCAAGAAAAACATTGTCAAGAGATTGAACTAGAATATGTCGATCACCTTCATTTGTTGCAGTTGAATGTTTGAGAACATCATCATCAACATAATCACTTGGAGAAAAATAATCATCAACATTATGTCCACTATTGACATAATCATCTTCATTGCTTTCAAAATCCACACTTGAGTGAAAATTTCCACCATCTTGCTTAGTGCCTTGAAAACCTTCATCAATATCTTGAAAATCCTCACTTGGAGGAAAATCAACATCAACATTGTTTCTTTTTAATTTATCACTCGGGAAAGAGTGACCACCAATGGTGTAATCATCTTCGCTACTTTGAAACTCGCCACTTGAAAAATATTCTTCATCATCCTCATTACTAGCTTCAAAATCCTCACTTGGAGGAAAATCTTCATTATCCTCATCGGTACCCTCAAAATCCTCACTTTGAGGGAAATCATCAGCACCAACATTATTTCTTTTAAATTCCACATTTGAGAAAGACTGTCCAACATTGTCATAATCATCATCATTGCTTTTAAAGTCCCCACTTGGGGGGAATTCTTCTCCATCCTCATTCGTGCCTTGGAAATCCTCACTTGGAGGAAACTCCTCATTAGTACCTTCAAAATCCTCACTAGGAGGAAAATCATAATCACCAACATTGTTGTCTTTAAATTCTCCACTCTAGTAATTCGGTCCACCATTGTCATAATCATCTTCATTGCTTTTAAAATTTTCACTTGAGGGATTTTTTCCATCATTTTCATTGGTGCCTTGGAACTCTTCATCGGTATGTTCAAACTCTTCACTTGGAGGAAAATTTTCATCCCAATCATTTAAACGTTGATCATAGTCTCCACTTTGACCTACATTTTGATTATTTTCATTACTATTAAACTACCGACTAGATTTATCACCATCATACTCCTCCTCTTCATCATCGGTGCCTTCAAAGTCCTCTGATTTAGGAATTTCATGAGGAACATGTTGAATAAAATTTCTTGCACCATGATCAAAATTATGACTAGCTGAAAAATATGATGCCTCATTTGCATTACAAACATTCCTATGGCATTTCCTAGTCTCAACAGAAGAGGTATGCAAAGAATTTGTTGATGTCTCAGAAATACAATTTTCCTTATTTGATGAAGCCATCCCTTCTCTCTGAGAACATAGAATGATAGAAATCATCACCGTCCCTATGACATTATAATAACATGCATAATGAGATTTTCCCTCTAAATGCCCCCCCACGAAAAAAAAAAAAAAAAAAAAAAAAAAAAAAAAAAAAAAATATATGTAGACAAAAAATTGTATATAACATCTCCCCCCCTAATTTTTCCCCCCAAAAAATTCCTCCCAAGACCCCCCCCCCCCCCGCGATTTTTTTCAGTTATTTTCCCTTAAAAATTAAAAACAATTTTTACTCTTTTATTTTGTTATTTACATGTTAAGTACAATATTTATCTATTTATCCTACATTTATTAAACATATTGATGATCCATATAATTTTAGGTATATATGTAGACAATATACCTAAAAAAAAATTATCCTACATTGGTTATACTAACAGTGATTTATATCATCTGTGTTATATATATATATAGTCTTCTTTTATCTTTTTATATTGTGTTATATCTTGGACAGTATTTGTTTTAGGATTTGGAGCAAGCTAAAACATCGAGAAGACATCCGAGGACAATCTAGCAAGCATAGAGGAGAATTTAGCATTTCAGAGGTTAGTGTTTTGTTAAATTTTCACATGTTTTCTATTTTTTTTCTAAAATCCTTAAGATTTTTTGAAAAAAAAAAAAAAAGGAAAAAAAAAGTTAAATTTATATATAATTTTTTAACTTTTTTTTTAGCTTTTGTCTAGTTTTTTATGGTTTTTTATGGGTTTTTAGGTTATAGGTTATATAACATATAACCTACGTTATATGTTATTTAACATATAACATACAACATACGTTATACGTTATATAACATATAACATACGTTATATGTTATATAACATATATGTATGTTATATGTTATATAACATATACATGTGTTATATGTTATATTGTTATATAACATATAACATTGCAGGCATCACCCTAGCCCCCACAGCCAAGCCCTGGGCGTGCCTGAGGCTTGGTCGTGGGGGCTAGGGCGATGCCTAGCATCGCCCCAGTCCCCCAGTGGCTAAGGCACAGTCACGAGCCTAGGGCTTGGTCGTGGGGGCTAGGGAGATGCTTGTAAGAACATATAACATATAGTTATATGTTATAACATATGACAATATGTTATATGTTATAACTTATAACAATATGTTATAACATAACACAATATTGTTATATGTTATAACATATAACACATGTGTTATATGTTAAACATATAACACAACATATGTGAATTGAATTTTTGTTACATATAGGTTAAATACATTTAAACGTTTTTTAAATGGGTTTTTATAATCAATGTTATGTTTTTTAGTTGATTATAATGTCAAAGGCCTAATTTATTTTTTTATCTTAATATAGGAAAATGGCAGGAAAGAGATTATCTATCAATATATCTGGATCGCGACCTGCAATAATGGCATCAAAAACTGCAAATAAAACCTCCATCAATGTTAGGCAACAAAATGATAGCTTAACACGTGAGCTATCAAAGGCAATGAAGAATGTTAGAGAGTGGAAATCTGTGGAAGGTGAAAACAAACAAGAATATTCTTGGTTTGTTAAAGACAAGCAAGGAAACAATGGAGATGATATATATTTGTATTGTGCCAAATTAGAACATGTGCAAGGAAATTATCAGGCACTTGGCTTGTTGCGACATATATGTTTGGTGCCAGCCACAGATATTGTTTATGCACTTGTCAAACAAGGGAGAACTTATATCAAGTTTAGATATTGTTTCAAATTGAGAAATTATAACAAGAATGAATGTTTTTCAGAATTATGTGCATCCATCGTTGATGATATTGAGAAAGGCAATGTAAGTTTTTTATTTTTATTTTTGTGTTGTTTATTATTAGTAGTATCATGCTAATGTTTTAATTTTATTTAACATGAAAATGTTATATTTTATTTTCACAGGATTTTGTTGAACGACTTCCACATATGTTAGTGGGGATTTACTCTACAGAGAATAATATCATGGATGTCATCAACACTTTTCATATTGAAAAGACACAAGAAGGAAGGAAAAAGAAACAAAAAGTAATGGAGGTTGAACCTGCAAGAGTAGATAGAGAAGAACATGAAAGAAAAAAGAAAAATCCTCATTCTAGAAATCCTAAAAGGGTTACATTTGAAAATGAGGAAACTCCAAATGAAGGTTTTGTTGATATTGATCCCAATGAGATTATCACTCCTTCTCGCAAAAAGAACAAACAAGATAAATGTAAAAAAGCGATAGTTGATGATGAGTCTATTCCTATTGATTATGAAGAAATCATTGATTTAGATGAAACACATTTAAATCATAAGAGGAAGAAAATAAATGTTGATAATGTTCAAGAAGCCATCGTTA
>JZKD02S0526877.1:184248-202508 GCA_000966675.3 Picea glauca | reverse complement strand
TTTGAGTATACTTATGTTTTAAGTTCTTAAATCTTAAAGTTAGCCTACTACTTATTTCATCATGTTATTAGATTTATCATTGAGAAGATGTAGAAGAAATGTGTAAAAAAAAAATAATGAAATAATGCTAAAACAAAGTTGTTAATGTGTAAGTGTTTGAATAAATTGTTAATTGCTTAGCATCCTGGTATACCTGTCCCAAAGTACTAAGTCTACCCCTTCTAAGCCCAACATTCTCTCGTCTTTCCAACCTTGGCACCAAATATTTGTGGCGAGAGGGTCCCCAACCTGTGTCAGGTAGAAATACCCCCCTCGATCCAATTTGGAGCGTAAATATGCAATGAGTATGTGTTCTCTATAACTACTCACCCAAGGGTCCAGACCAATCCTAAGCAAGTTTCCAGACCCAACTCTCTAGGCTAAACCATTCCACACCACCTCAAAAGCTTTAAGAACTTCCTTCCACATAACAGAGATCGTTGTCGCACTTAGTCCTAGATGCTTGAGCCACTCCAATAAAGAGAGAGGAGCCACATATTTCTGGATGACTACTTTGGTCCATAAGTTTTTTGTGGTAATCAATCTCCACACACATTTTGTTGTTATTTCTTTAGAAAACAAGAAAATATTCTTTAGACCCCAACCCCCAAGAGATTTTAGTTTTTCAATTCTCTCCCAACGAACCCAAGGCATCACTTGATTCTCCTTATTTCCCATTCACAAATAAGAGAAGGACAGTTTTGTATCTTTTTCCAGAATACCCTTTGGAATCCAAGAGAAGGACATCCAATAAACCGAGACTGCCTCTAGTACCGACTTGATCAGAACTAATCTCTCAGCCCTAGACAACCATTTATAGCTCCAAACTTTTAATCCTTTTTCCAATTTAGCCAAAAGCCACAACCAGTCAGTCTTCCGGTAATCATTAGGTTTTAAGTGAAAGCCAAGATATTTTATCCCCTCGTCGAACCCCTGAATCTGGAAAGGGAGATGAGCCAAGAAATGTTGAATAACTTCTGCCTCGACCAAAGAAAAGAGTAGACTATATTTTTGTTCATTAACTAGCATACCAGTTGATTTTTTAAAAAGAGTGAGACCCTCAATTAAAATGTCAGTGTCTCACTTCGTACCATCACAAAAAATTAGGATATCGTCAACAAAGAGTAAGTGTGTGATGTACAACCCATTGGAAATTTTTGTACCTGTGAATCTGATCCGGATTATTTTCGGCATGAAATGAGAGCGGAGATGTAATAAATAAATGCACAGAGATATTGCAGATATTCAATAATATAACAAAAATGTATTAGAGATGCAACCATAAACACAGATATACAGTAATACATGATTTCTATTAATGAAAAAAATGTACAAAGACTGTAAAAATACAGAGTGAAAGACTCGCTAGAATCATGGCAGCTTATATATGAGAAGAGATGTGACGACTACTCGCATTCGCAAGAAGATCATTACAATGAGGCTCTGAAGGCATTTTTACAATAACCAAGAATGACAAAAACCCTAGACATCCAAAAACCTAACCCTAGGAGATGAAGCGCCAAAATTCATGTGGGCACCATTTGGGTAAGTTAGTACATCAACTTCCCGGGGTCGTAACTTTTGCATACGATATCTGTTTTAGGTGAATGATAGCCCGTTAGAAAGGTATTGTTGAGGAGATTCATTTTAGAGGAAATATTGAATTTACTGCCATATTTCTCCTCATTATCCCAAAAATTTTGTTTAGGGCCTCAAAATGGCCCCAGAAGTTAAAAACTATTAAAAATAGTAAATTACCAAAATTGCTAGAAAATTGTTTTGAGCCAGTTGGAAAAGGTGGGTGGCCACCGATATCCACCTGTATCAATCCTCCCTCCTTAGGAAGCAATGGTATCCATTTCATTGAGTGCCCGGGGGAGAGGAAAAAACATTTGTTGAATCTAAATCTTGGTGAGCTGCTTGCCTTGCTGAGGACGTTGCGTTGCTCAGTTTGTGGAAGTCTGTCACGAACCTATTGAGGTTGAGGTTGTTCAACAAGTCGAGCTACACAAGAGGATGGTGTGCATAAGGAATATGTGCACTTTGGATAGAAGGTTATTGGGGCGAGGCTGTAGTGGTTGCAGTGTCCTTCTGTTCCCCTTTTGAACAGATTGTGAAGAAGTTGAATTTTGCAGTATGAGATACTATGACGCAACGTGTGGCAACCCTCACAGTTCCACCTTGCTCACACCAGGACCTTCTTCCACCACGGGCCCGAAGAGTCTAAGCTCTTCCAACTCCCTTCGGGAGTCACGAGTCACCCACAGTAACTCCTTCGGCGATGGCCACTTCGGAAATCAGGAGATCGCGACTCGGGAATTCGCGGTTCACGCGAACACAGTCCACCTGCAAAACAAAACCCCGATCCCCGATGGTCAACGGGTCAACGCTTTCGGATTTCGGGAATTCCCCTATCAGGAAATCGGCATTTGTGATGCTGCGATTCACTTGCCCTCCAAATCCCCGAACCCCGAATCCCGATCCAACGCCACGTGGATCCCACTATGTCTTGTGGTCCCACACTGCCACGTCACTTTAGGATTTCGCGGATCGCGAATCCACGATACAAGTTTTCTTCGTGGTCGAAAACCTTGATTCTCCGAATCCCGATTCTCAAGGATCTCACGCCACGTGTCCCTGTCCTGATCGACGGCTCCCGTTGATTCGAGAAATCGCCGGTCGCAATTCCAAAAGGTGTAAACCTCTTGCCTTTGCAAACGCCGAATGTCGATTCTCCGGATTCGTGTCACCTGTCCTTGTCACGATCGACGGCTCTGATCAATTTGGGGAATCGCAACTCACAATTTCACGGGGTATGAACTCTCACCTCGCCAACCCCCGAATGTCGAAACCCCGAAGTCAGATGGACTTTAATCCTCCGCGCCTACACCTATGGTTTAACTTCCGCGCAGGTTTACTGAGATCAAATGGTCTGCGGGGTCTCGCAATTTTCCTCCGCTGAACTCTAACCGTCGGTTCTCTCCTTGGAGATTTCTCCCCGTTCCAAGCTTTGCCCTGTCCGGGACTTCTCCTCTGCGAACCCCCAACTTGAGTCTCGCCAATACACACAAAAGCGCTGCCCTTCCTGAGCTTCTGTCCTTTGAATCCTCAACGGATTCCTTGTCTCCTGGTCTTCTGCAAAGTCTTTATGCACACACGGTGCTGTCTCTTCTGAGCTTCTGCGAATACTCAGACCCCTTGGGGAATTTTGTCTTCCTTCTCCCTCAGATGGGGAATATCAATGCCTTCCTGGTCGTCTCCCAACTCAAGCAACCTATTGTTGAGTACTCTGGGTATTCAGTAACCCAGTAAAATCTCCCTCAGTGGATGCTTCCTTCCGATAATAGAACTCATGGAGTTCTTTCCTCCTGTGCCATCTGCGCACTTACTCAACGCCCTCCTGGCAGAGTCTCTTCTCCCACAGAACATTCAGTAGTTCTGGGTTCCTATGCACCTTTTGCATCTGCTCAATGCCCTCCTAGCAGAGCCTCTCAGCATCCTCAGTGATTCTGGTATTCGCTTAAGAACTCACAGCAGAGTTCTTTCTCTCTGTACACTCCTGTACATACGCTCGATACCTTCTTGGTAGAACTCCTACAGAACTCCCAGTAAAGGTTCTATCCACGACAGTGTCTCAGCTACACTGCCTTGACTATTGAGGTGTTCAACAACCCCAAAGTCCTCCTTCTGTATGAATTGATGATTCCAGGCTTGTGCTTCCGCGCGTCTCTGTCTGACTCCTCACGAGTTCAGAAGTTCCCTCTCCATGCACCGGTATTCAGAGTCTCAACACTCTGTCATGCCCTCATGGCATGAAACCTCAAATACCTCTCAAACCTGAAATCAAACACACTCCCTGCAAAGGTATAATAATAACATATAACTACAGCATAAGGAAAACACTTACACGCACACTCGTAAACAGAATATCATGCAGGAAAAACTGCTCTCTATTCATATATTAACAATTGGCAAAATGCCTGTATTTTTACAAGGTGTTCTCGAGCTCTCTTCAGCTCTACATGCATTCTATCTACATGTACTTCTCCTTCCCAAAATGAGATCTCCCTATCTCTTTTACCTGAGGTGCTCTCAGCGCTTCCCTCCAGGTACACCTACCCTATTCAATTACAATGAATGGGGATGTCTAGTCCAGAATCGGACCTAGATCTCAGCCAATCTACAATAAAGGTCGATCCTATCTAATGCCTGCGCAAAGGCATGGCTTTCCTGGCTCAACAGCCTAAGCACATTAAATTACATTCAATACAAATCCAAAATGAGGCTGCGCCTCCTTTTCAGCACATGAATGAGTGTGCGCTGACGTGGTTGACTGGTTGGCATGGAGAGATGCTCCTGCATCATACTACCTTGCGGCATTGTTTAGGTGGAACAATAGTCAAAACTACCTCTGGTATTTTGTAGACATGACCCCCTAGAGAAACAATGACACTGCGGGGTCGAGACTCATAAATAGCATGGCGTCTCCACATATATGGCTGGCCCAAGAGAGCATCACAGACATCCAGTGGGGCAACATCACATAATACCTCATCCTTGAATGGATGGATGTCGTATGATAATCGGCACTGCTGGCTGACATGAAGATATCGTCCTTGGCGAAGCCACCCGATGTTGTATGGTTCTAGGTGTGGTGTTGTCGACAATCCCAAGTGTTTGACGACCTCTGTTGAGATGAGGTTCTTAGGGCTTCCGCTATCAACAATAAAATGCAGCAGGGTCCCCTTCACCCACATCTGTGAATGAAAAAGGTGCTCCCCCTCTTCACGATCTGTTGGTTCTTCTGGTTGAATTGTTGCGGTCACGATAATAGCTATGGGGTCTACATCAATGATCTCTCACTTACCAGTATTTTCACAATCAGATTCTGAATCAGGGTTCGGCTCCTTGTCTTTGATCTCGACCACCAATGACTGTTTTGAGCGACATTCATCAGTGTTGTGCCAGGGGATTTTGTGGAAATCGCACCATTTTTTGGTGTCCTTCTTTGTCTTCCCGTGACCCTTCTTTTCATGTGGCTTGGACTAGTTTTCAGGAGACTGTTTGTTAGGGTCGTCTTTGTCATACTTTGGTTGTTGCGGATTTGCAGACCCTAACTCCCATTTGTTCTGGTGCTTAAATTTCTACTCGATTTTAACAGCATATCAATAAGCAGCACCGAGTGATGAGATGTCCAGAAAATCCATTTCACTTTGGATGTATCTGTGTAGAGCCCCACGGTATTTCAAAACCAAATGTCATTCGAAGTCTTTAATACCCATCTTGGTGCGCAAAGTATGGAAGGTATTGGTGAACTCTGGAACTGCTTGGCCCCTCTCTTGCAGCAATGTGGTCCATCTCATGAACTGGTCCTCATAGTTGCCAACAAGGTAATAGTGTTCCTTTACCACATCCACAAAAAAATCCCAAGTGGGCTCGACCCCATATATTCCAGACTCCTCTATGGAATTTTTTTCCCAGTAAGTTTCCCACCAATGTTTGACATGGGGGAGAGATTTAAAGAGTGTGAAGGTGATATTTTCCCTGTCAGAAAAATTATGAACAGAGAAATAACCTTCTAACAGATTTAACCATTTGTATAGGGCATCCGCATCTATCTGACCTTCAAATACGAGAATATCAAAATTAACCTGTACCTGGAAAGGAGAGGTGCTTCCAAAGTGGTTGTTTGATGAAGATGCACATGTTGCTATCGGCAAGCATTGAAGAATGTGGGAAAAATTCTCCATCATTTCGTCCCTCTGTTGCGTGAGAGCTTGCTCAAGCAATAGATTGATAGAATCATCTACTCCATCATTTTTCTTTTCTTTATCCATGGAGGGTTTCTTGGGTGTGCAAGAGAGATTGTCTTCAATAGAGACAAGCTCAAGACCAAACTTGCTATACTCGGACCTCGTCGGGGACATGCACTGGAAAAAATGATCAAGAGCAGCTTGCTCTGATGCCACTGATCTAGATTATTTTCAGCACGAAATGAGAGTGGAAATATAATAAAGAAATGCACAGAGATATCGCAAATATTCAATAATATAACATAAATGTATCAGACATGCAACCATAAACATAGATATACAGTAATACACGATTTCTATTAATGAAAGAAATGTACAGAGACTGTAAAAATGCAAAGTGAAAGACTCGTTAGAATGGTGGCAGCTTATCTCTAAGAAGAGATGTGACAGCTACTCGCATTCACAAGAAGATGATTACAATGAGGCTCTAAAGGCCTTTTTACAATAACCAGGAATGTCGAAATCCCTAGAAATCCAAAAACCTAACCCTAGGAGATGAAACGCCAAAAGTCATGTGGGACCCATTTGGGTAAGTTAGTACATCAACTTCACAGGGTCGTTACTTTTGCATACGATCTTTGTTTTAGGCTCATGATAACCCATTGGAAAGGTATCGCCGAGGAGATTCATTTTGGAGGCAATATGTAAGGAACTTCCATATTGCTCCCCATTTTACCAAAAACGTCGTTTAGGGCCTCAAAATGGCCCCGAAAGTTAAAAACTGCTAAAAATAGTAAATTACAAAAGTTGCTAGAAAATTGTTTTGAGCCAGTTGAAAAAGGTGGGTGGCCACCGATATCCATCTAGATCAGAATCTCCCATCATTCTTTTCCCCCTCCAGAAAACGATTGAGCCCTTTCGCCACAAGGAGAAAAAGTAAAGGTGACAGAGGACAACCTTGACGCAGTCCTCTTTCCGCTTGAAAGAAAGAATTGGTTGAACCATTGATGAGTATGGAGAAAGAAACCAAATTCATACATCTCATCACCCAATTGGTAAAATCCAAGCCAAAACCAAGATGTATCATAAGCATTCTTAAATACAGCTAGTTTACCCGGTCATAAGCTTTGGATAGATCAATTTTTACCACAGCTCCCCTGAGCTTCTTCATTTTTATACTATGTGGACCTTCTTGAGCTACACCAATGGCCTCATGGATTTGCCTTCCTTCTAGAAACCCAAACTATTCACTGGAAATGTGTTTGGACAGAATAACCTTCAACCTTCTACTGATTACCTTTGAGATAATCTAGTACAAAAAATTACATAACGAAATAGGATGAAAATCTTCAAAAGAGGAGGGATTATCTGTCTTTGGAATGAGTGCAATGAAGGTAGAGTTTATAGGATTATGGATGTAACCATTCACCCTTGATTCCTCAACCACCTTCAGAACATCAGGTCCAATTAGATAAAAAAAAAACAAATAAAATTCAATAGGCCATCCATCAAGCCCAAGAATTTTCCCTTTTTGAAAAGAGTGAAGTACTTCTAGTAATTATTTTTTAGTTATTGTTGCCATTAAAGACCCATTTTCTTCCTCCTCTACAAACTGATGGAATAATCGATCCACTTGTACAATTTAAGCAATAGACAAACCCTCCTGCACTTTAAACAACTCACTAAAATGTTTAGTACCCAACTTGGCCAAGCCTTCAAAAGAAGAAACCACCTCCCCATCCCTATCCCTTAGACCCCAAACAGTATTATCCATTTTCCTACCTTTGGAAAATGCTTGAAAAAACTTAGTGTTCTCATCACCACAAGAGATCCAAATTGCACGACTCTTTAGTCTCCACGTAGCTTCGTTTTCCTCCAGTAAAACCCTACATCTTTTCTCCAAACCAAAAAGTAATTCTTTGGCATCAAGACTAGTAAACCCCTGCCATGACCCTCCTTGGATCTCCGACAGTGTTGTTTCGTTGTCTCTCAAATCCTGATCATCCTTGAGCTTTTTCTCCCTAGCCTAGCTCATGGTCGCTTGTTTCAACCTTTTGAGGTTCCCCACAAACTGGACCGTCCCAAGCACCTAATTCCCATCAACGATTGAACACCACAAACCCCTCACTAATTATTGTTAATATGGGTTTGAGATCCATCCCTCAAAGAATTTAAAAGGGTTTGAAACCCTCCTGCTTATATCCCTTAGCTCTAGCATAATCGGAAAATGGTCAGATTACCCACCATAAGAAACCCACTGTCTAACCAATTCAAAAGAGTCCAGGAACTCTTCTGCCAATAAAAATATGTCCAGAGGCTTAGCCACCATGTCATCCCCAATGCTTCTATTACACTAAGTAGGGGTCGTTTTTTGTGGTTCAATATCCACCAACCCCGTCTGGTCCAAAAAATTAAGAAAGAAGTTGGTTAAGGAGTCAAGGGCATCCCGTTGACCCCAAATATTTGAGGCCCCTAAAGAGAAGTTAAGATCTCCTCCAATAATAATATCCTTACCCCTGAACCACAAGAATTCTTCTAAAGAATTCTAGTATCATTGTCTATCTTGGTAAGTCCCATATACATTGATAATTGTCACACTACACCCCAGTGCAAAAGAGAAAATCGACAAACCAATTCTTGAAGAAAACCACCAAACACTTTCCAAGATATAATTATTTTTATTCCACCCAGTATCTAGACCCCCCAAAAGACCCCTAGCATCCACTGCAGCAAACATCCATCCCGAAAACAAGGACTCAAGAACCTTTACCATTGATTCATTATCCCCTAACCTTTCTTGTAACTGAATGACATCTGGCGAATTCAACTCCACTAGCCTTTGTAAAGACGATTTTTTGACAGGTTCACCAACCCCTGATAGTTGAAAGACAAGACTCTCATGAGGTTACTACCTCATGGGTTTTCTTTTCTCTAAGCGCCCATTCAATAGAATATTACCGCCCCGATGCCAAATCAATCCAGGCCCGATATTGTGCCAAGAGGAGATGTGATTTTCGACCCCTTCCTTTACCCACAAAAGTAGTCCGAGGAAAGGATCCCATCCCTCATCCAACCAAACCTTGGACATCAGTCACCAATAGTTCTCCCTTGACTACCGACCTACTCCTAAGGTGGTAACAAACCGTTCTTTCTTCCAATGAGGAGTTTGTAGAAGTAGAGGGGGTGGAAAAATAAGAGGAGAGAGTGGTAGTGGGTACCTCAGATGAGTGACACGGGAATGTAGTGCATGAGGGAAGGCCAGGACGGGGTTCCATGACACCTACCTCTTGCAAATAAAACTGACCAAAAAAAGGAAAATCCTTAAGAAACAAAGATCCCCCCACCCCCCCAAAGGTCATGGAAGGCATGACCAAAAGAGGAGAAAAAACCAACCCACTGGACGTCAAAGGGCATGAAAGAGAGACCAACTATTCCACAGAGATACCCTTCCCACCACTCGATAATAGAGTACCCACACCACTTCGAACCTCAACATCAAACCCCGCATTTGTAAAAGGAGAAGGTGTAGATAAAGAGACACCCAAAAAAGACTTACTCGAGAAATCTTGTTCTCGACGACGATTGTCCACCAAAGGTGGTGGAATATTTGGCCCAATAGCAATAGTCGAATCTGTACAGCAACCCGAGTTGACTGGAAGAAACCCTTTTGAGTCCTTGCCCGCAAAAGGTTTCCTCAACCCCCCCATTTTCTCTCCAACATCCAACTGCTCCTCCAAATATTTCCTTGAGGGAGAAGAAGGTGATACTTATCCTTTGGTTTTACAACCTTTCCCTTTGAAAGGCAGAGTACATTCAACAATCCCATGACCATATACATGACATTTGTGGCACCGAAAAGGAATCCCTTCATAATTCAGAATCTGAACAAACATTATGGCCATCGACTCTATAGTTATCTCATTTAGTAGAGCCAGACACAAATTTAGACGGACCAATATCCGAGCCACTAACATATGCCCAGTTTCTTCGAAAGACATATCTGCATCTATGTAACTCCCTAGCATATTTCCAATGGTAGCAAAGCGATGAGGATCCCAGAACTGCATTGGAAGACCCAGAAGCCTCACCCAAATTGGTTCTTCATCAATCATTTCCTTCTTTGCATCAAAAGTAGGCGTCCATCTCTTAAGGATAATGGGCATATCTTCCATGCTCCAAACCTTCAATAAAACCCATTTAACGTCCTCCAAGGATGAAAAAATGAAAGCAAACCAGCCATGTGTTATTAAGTGAATGTGTGGGATCTTATCAATATCCTTTAACCAGTTCTTGGTTATCCAATCCTTCAAAAAATCCATGCCCAACTTCTTGCCCCTAACTCGACCAACCACGGCTCGTTCTTAGAAATCCACCACCCTATCCATGTCAATATCTGCCCCAAAAATAAGTCGTTCAATGCAAGTACTATCGCGAGCACATCGAATGGGTTTTGAGGATGAAGTGAGACGTCCCTCTGCTCCTTTATATCCCTTTAGAGGCATCTACGATCGCTTTCATTCCCTTGAAGGATATGCCCCTCTTTTCTCAAGAACCTTACCCACAATACCTTCAACAACATCCTCGGTCGTGATGCCCCCAACTCCCCTTTCACCACTCGGAGATTCATCTACCAGTAAATCGAAAAGGGAGAATGCCAATGGTTAACTGAACCCCACTGAAATCGTTCTAGCCTCACTCAAAGCTCCCTCCTCCAAGATACCCAAAAATGGTACACAATCCCCTGAGTTGATCACCCCCACATCATTCCCCAAACCCCTTTCAAGACCACCCACAAGACCAAAGTATCATGTGTATGTTGCCTCCCAACCCTGGGTAAACCCCAAACCTCTGAAAAAGGCAGCTCACCCACCGAAGTAAACTTTGATCATGTCACACCTGACATCATAGCTCTCGAACCCACCACCTCCTCACACAAAGTCAGCCCCGACGCACTGACCTCCAACCTGGGATTCTTGTTCGCAAGTAAACCCCACGCCCCACCTCTCTCCTTCCATTTGTTCAAGACTCTGCGTCCCTCCAAACCCGCAGAGAAAGATGCTAAGATCACGTCACCAACAGTGTTGATGGGGTATCCCCCCTCCTCAGTCATTGCCATATCGAACCACAAACCTGAACAACCACCCCTGTATCAGCCCGCTGACAGCCTAAACAAAGCCCGTAAAACACCCATCCCTATCAGGTTTTTCCTAACCCTAACCCACCATTTTCATAAGCTCCCCTTACATAGATGGTGTTTTTTTTCTCTAATGTGAAACAAGTTAATCATGCAATTGCGACATCATGTAGTTGAATCTTATAGAAACTTTTAACACATACAAAATAGTGAAGAACACTATTATTTGAGACGTCATGGTCACACCCATGAGGAGTAGACTTAGTGGTTGGAAATGAAATAAGAACATATATGCGAGAACATAATGGGGACTTACAACATGATAAACATATTGTAAGTAGTAAAAAAATGTATAAGGGTTGAAGGTAACTTTCTTGTTATACTACAAGTGACATTAAATATACAAGGGTGCATTAGTGGGTCAATATCATGTCATCTATATCAAAGGTTCTAAAATTACTCAAAAATTGAACAATATTTTTTATTTGGCAATAAGAGGGTGAGAGGGGTATTTTGATATATATATATATGGACATAGGTATTGGGAGGTGTATTTTAATTACCTATGGATACAAATATAGGGATTTTAGAATGCAAACAAAGTGGAAGCTTGATATAGTTTAAGCATGACTTGAGTCAGAAAAATTGCAGTGCTTTTTGAAGGCTGATAAAGGTGGAAGCATGATGAGGATTAGTAGGTGAAAAGTGGATATATATTGGGATCAACATACTAGGAGTATAAAAAGGGATATGAAAAATGTTATTAAAAAATAGATACTTAAAATATCTAGTGAAAATATGGATGTTTTAAATTGAAAAAGTACATTGAAAAAAAAAAGTTCACAAATGATATTTGAAAGATAGAAACAAAATTAAAAGTATTATTTAATATTCTACAAACAAAAATGTTATGTCATAGGTTTATTAAAAGAATCTCCATGATTAAATGAGAGGAAAGAAAATCATAAAGAAAAGTACTACTCAAAACAATATAATAAACATCACAATAAAAACCAAAAAAAAAACTTAACAAAAACCTTTATTAAAAAAGTGAAAGAAAAAAAAAATATTCTTTCCATTTAACTAAACTATGTTAAAAAAAACACAATATACAATGTTCAACCTTATAACCCAAAAAACATAATATATAACACTCAACATTATAACCTAAAAAACACAATCTACAACACTCAACATACTTAACCTAACATACTATATTTAACTTCATTTTACCTAAATCATTTAGGTATCAACCTTACCCTACAATATAATCTTCCACATCTACCCTTCCTTACAATATGAACTTATCTAATATTTAGGTATCAACCTTACCCTACAATATAATCTTCCACATCAACCCTTCCCTACAATATAAACTTATCTACCCTTCCCTAGGTTAGTTAAGATTTAACCTTCCCTACAATATAAATTTATCTAACATAAACTTATTTGGTTAATTAAGATTTAAGATCATGTTATGTATGCATAAGAGCAAATGTTAATTCCCTTCCTTACAATATAAACTTATCTCGTTAGTTAAGATTTAAGATCATGTTATGTGTGCATAAAACAAATGTTAAAAAAAAATACACAAATAATTTTGAAATTAATTAAGATCATGTCATCTGCTAATAATATAAGATCTCAAGAAATAGCACAAATAATGCCCACAATTTTAAATAATGAGCATAATGCTTCATTTGCACCTAACTTATATATCATCACTCGCTAAATAGCTTTATGCATATATAATATCAAGCTTATTGACATTGCACAAGCTTTGTCACACATTATTGAATAGATAAAAGTTTCTTTATTGCATAAACTCTTCGATCTTACAACTTGTTTTCTTAAAGATTAAGATAAAGATATATGTGTTGTGTATTTTTTTTTTTAATTAAAATTAAGATATAATTATTTTTAATATTTTAATTGTATTTGTATATATAAAAAGCCACATAAGTTAAAAAAAAAAAAATTATCTTAACAAATTTTATTTGATGTTAATTTTCATGAAAGTTAGGAATCAATTACTTGTCGAAAAGTTTTTTGAATTATGAATCTAATTTCACCTTCTAGTCATAATATGATATCTTTTTAAATTCTCAAACTCTATTATCTTAATGTAGTTTAATTTCGGTTGGTGACTAATTTTTATTTTCTCTTCTTAACCTCCATTATTCTTGTTACTCTTCAACATAAGGAACAATAGGAGAGGAATGTACCTTAACTTACTTTTTTTGAGCAATTTTATTTATAGGATTGTTATTAGGTGCTTGGAATTTTCTTGATCTAGGTGGCCATTTTAGAATTTTTTCTAAACTTTTGTAGTGTTTTTCAAAAGATTTAAAATAGAAAAACATGTGAAATGTTACAATCTCAACCAGGCTCAACCCTAATTTCTAGTTAGGGTTGGGATTATTGCATATTAGGGTATTTTCCTCTTAAGGTTCACTTGACATTTATAAAATACAGATTTAGCCTCTTGTTAAGACTTTTTTGTAATGAATGTAGTAAAGACATATCTTCTCAAAGATAAGCTACCATCTTTCGATCCACTTTTTTTTTCTTTGCATATTACACTGTTTTCACTAATTCATTC
This sequence comes from Picea glauca, assembly GCA_000966675.3. Taxonomy (NCBI): domain Eukaryota; kingdom Viridiplantae; phylum Streptophyta; class Pinopsida; order Pinales; family Pinaceae; genus Picea; species Picea glauca. The sequence continues at coordinate 188,980 of JZKD02S0526877.1, read as the reverse complement.
ATTAATAGAGTTTGGGTTTCACTATATCACTATGCTCTTTGCAATATCTCTATGTTATTTCTCTCATTATTGATATCTTTATTTTGTTTTGAACATAATTTGGATGAATGGTATTAAAGCAATTTGTTCTTTGATATTTTTCTTTACATGTCCCTAACAAAGTCAAGGTACAAGGAGTTGGGTCTTAAACTAACCATGCATAATGAAGGGTCTTAAACTAACCATGCATAATGAAGTCTTCCCTTGCTGACCCAAGTAACCTCCCATGGTGGAAAAAAATAAAGATGGTGGAATGAAATATCCTATCAAGATGTTGTTTGAAGAGTCCCTCGTGCAATGAAGGAATAAAATGATGGTTAATTTCACCCATATCCTTTGACGATCCCCAATAATAACAGTGAAGGCACCTTTGAAAAATAGTCACTTCAAAGGTATAGTGCCTCTTGTAGGGATTAGTAAACTCTATCAACTAAACTCATTTTAAAGGGATCTCTTAAACCTCATAAATGTCATCATACCTATAAATTTAGTATAATGTAAAATAAATAAATATATATGTATAATGGATAAATGGATGATTAGTTAAAGCAAGTGCAATAATTCCAATCATCCATATCATTGTATAAATACCTATCAAGCATGAATACAAGAGGGTAGAACGTTCTCGGCAATATATATGTCTTGATGGTCTCATGTGTGCATATCAAGATGTAGTCTCTTGCTTGAATGATGGTTGGAAGTGCATCCTTCCCACATCTGGCGTTGTTTCCTCCTTCATTCGGCTAGGTGACAACAGCCGCGAATGGCGTGGCTTGAACCTGCAAAAGAAGAAGAGAGAAGAAAAATCAATGTGCTCATGAATGTTGCTCGATATTGAAGATGGATGCTTCAGAAAATCCGTTGATAAATACGATGGTAGCTTGAGAAAATCCAATCCGTTCGTAAATACGATGGTAGCTTAAGAAAATCCGTTGATAAATACGATGTCTCGCGGAAGCTGGTCTAATGAAGAAAAGAAAATCTTTGATTGCTCGTGGACGTTGCTCGCGGACGTTGCTCCCTCGTGTATATACTACTCGCCTGAAGATTGCAAAAAAAACCCAGCATGCATAAGAACCCATAAAAATTATGAGAAGATGAAGAAAATTTGCGAACTGATGTCTTGTTCGAGGATGACAGATAAACTATAAAGTTGAGGATGCTCGACCGGTGCATAAACTATGTCGACTCGACAAGTCGAAGATTAAAATCAGCCACCCAATCGACATCGACATCGACATCAAGGGAGACTTTGACTTCAATACCTTGGTAAATATTGTTGGTTGACTTACTCATTACATGAAGACAAATGATGTTGTTGTTATCCCTAGTGAGAGAAATTATCAAATACGTGGTCGAATTAATAAGATGGAGAATACAATGGATAGTGGTCTACCCAATGATTAAATAAGTATGGAAGGAATGATTATGATTAACTAGTTGAGTACTTCTTGTAAAGAATTGAAAAAAAGAGAAAATCGAAAGCACCATAATCGGCAATAATTGTTAGAATTGCAAACACGAAAAACATAATTCACAATAATAATTTACCATCACACATAGATAATAGACACAAGGATTTCATGTGGTTCACCCAAACGTTGGGCTACGTCCACCAAGCATAGGCATATTGCATCAGCTCACTCACATGCAGTCGTTTTTGCCTCTACGGGCTTACATGAATTTATACATTCACACAAGAAACTGATTAATATATGCAATCCCTATCCATATTCTAACTTGGTCTATTTGGTTGTAACCAATGTAGAATAATAGGATCCAGATCTATCTTTAGAGGAATTCATTGTCACCAAATCCCAACAATCTCCACCTTACAGCAATTAACTTGATACCCTGTTTCTTCCTTTTGTTCATAACCTTTTCTGCAAGCCAAGAGAAGCCAAGCACCATTGCAGCTTCTCTAATAAAATTGGTTTCATGATCTCGCTTGTGTGACTTGCACGAGTTTGGATTTCCTGAGGGGTCACTACACCTCCAACATGTCTTCTACAACTGTGTTGTGAGATATATTTAGTGATAGATCTCCTCCTATCCAAAACACTTGTAAAATATACATTACAATTATCACAGACCATCTTAGTGTAACCATTATAGGTGACATTTGTGCTTCTCAAACGCTGAAGCACGCATTTCACTGCAACACCTAAATCTGTCACGTATCTGACAACATCATTAGCATGTGAAACATATGGTCTTAACCATTTCATCGCATACAACAAACCTCCTACTAAATTTACACGAGACACAACCTTTTCTTCTTTATAGATAGACCCTATACTTGAAGAAAACTTATAATGGAAAGCAAGAGGGATAAAAACTAGTTTTACAATGTTCATACTGAACTCCAACCACAACTTACCATTACCATATTTGTATACTTCCATGCCCTTAATTTGTTTTGCTGCTCCTTAATCCCTCATCTGAATTGTCATGTCCACCTGAGTCATTTTCTTACTGATTTTATTCATGCTTCGGCTTGCATCGAGCATATCATCAGCAAAGAACATCGAGACTGGGAATGTACTATAAACAGTGTAGTCATTCCTACCCTTTGAAATTTTATTTGCCTAGGTAATATCCTTATCCTCATCTTCGAATTTAACTTCCATACTAGTCAATTGAACTATAAGGGTATTGAAAGTATTTAAATGGTCAGCAACTTTTGTACCTTTTTTCATCTGCAAACTGTATAGTTGTCTCTTCAAGTAGATTCTGCTCGTCAAGGATTTCGTCATATATAGACTTTCCAACTTCATCCACAAACCGGCTGTTGTCTTCTCCGAGACAATATTGAACAGAACATCGTCGGCCAAACACAGGCGTATGACACTCAGTGCTCTCGTATCCATCTCATCCTAGTCATCATCTGTTGTGGTCGTGGGTTGCTTTGCTTTTCCCAAAAGTGCTTTCACCACGCCTTGTTGGACGAGAAGATCGTGCATCTTGAGCTTCCAGAGCTCAAAGTTGTTTTTACCGTTGAATTTTTCAACTTCGAACTCTGCATCTTAGCCATTAGCACAAAATCTCCTAATATCCACGGCTTATAAAACCCAAAGCCCTTTGAAAAATATGTGGAGGAATGATTGGTAAAAAGTTTAATTAAAAAACCTTTTAATAATATATAAAAAGGTTTAATAAAAACTTTTATAAAAAAAATTTAATAAAACATCCACCTTTTAAAATTCCTCCACCCTTTTATGCATGCAATATAATATATAAAAAATAAACCTTCATACCTTAAATTCGCACCATGCCTTAAATTTCTTTTACTCCATAAAAAACATGTGAATAATTTTAAGAGGATCATGAGTTTATTTTTTTATTTAAGGGAGCCGTCGCACCTCACTCAACACTGGCGTGCGGGAAGTCCGCACCTCCCAATATATTTTAAGTGTGAAAATCTTAAACAATTTACACAGTGCAATACATAGTGGAGTGCTGAAATTCCAGCAATTTTTCACGAGTAGAAGGTTGAGTAATAAGTCTTCGCACCCTACGATAGGAGGGACCTGCGAGGATGTATAAATCTACGCATCCTCACACAGATTTCACTTTTGGATCCTTCGAGAAGTTGACGCTCCTTCAACCAACTCTAACTAGCTCTGATACCACTTGTTAGAATTGCAAACGCAGAAAACACAATTCACAATGATAATTTACCATCACACACAAATAATAGACACAGGGATTTCACGTGGTTCACCCAAACGTTGGGCTACGTCCACCAAGCATAGGCATTGTCTTATTATTCAAATCATGGAGATTACATCAGCTCACTCAAACTCCGTCATTTTTGCCTCTACGGGCTTACATGAATTTATATATTCACACAAGAAACGGATTAATAAATGCAATCCCTATCCATATTCTAACTTGGTCCATTTGGTTGTAAGCAACGCAGAATAATAGGATCCAGATCTATCTTTAGAGGAATTCGTTGTCACCAAATCCCAACAATAATCATTGACAAATATTGATGATATTGTAATGAAGTCGTCACTCAAAAAGGAAAGTCGGAAGCCTTGATTGCTAAAGAATGGAGTCCCAAGGAGGAGCTTGGTGCAATTACTCATAGTACAGTTATAATATGTTTTCTTGGCCTCTTTGATTATAAGTTTTTTGCAGTATATTTATAAAGGAATTACATGAAGGACAGTAGTAGTTGAGTTATAATCCACTGTGTGTCAAGTCAAGTCTATAATATAATTCTAGTCGAGTTCAAGAGTAGTCGAGTCGAAAAATGAAAAATGAAAAAATATATATGTTGCTTGTTGCAAATCAATTAATTGAGCCAATATTTAATGTAAAATCTAATTCAGAAATGGAGTAAAGAAGGGAGAGGGTTAAATGTGAGTCTTAAAGGAAAATGATCCTCTCCATCATTGTATGTAAGTTGGTTTTTAGCCGAAAAAATCAGTTTCTTTCCTATATGAGTCGATACTCAGTCGAAAACTATTGTAAAAGTTTGGTACCAAAATAAAAGTGCCCTAAAGTTTATTAAGTCATTTTTCAATCGCATGCGTAGACTCTTAATTGATTCAATGATTGTCCTTCATGTAATGTAAAAACATAGACTCCATACATTGCTAAAGATTGGAAGCAACCACATAAACATAACAAGTAGTAGAGAAGAGGTTTGAATGAGCATATAAACATTGAGCACTTGATTAAA
>JZKD02S0526877.1:152681-168616 GCA_000966675.3 Picea glauca | reverse complement strand
CACTATTTTGTGGTTGCGCCCAGTGCTAGGTTTTAGCACGAGATTGAGCGTGTGTGCTAGGTTGGACGCACAGAGGTGCATTTTGGCGAACCAGAGACAACAAGCTTGAAGGAGGAAAATGGCAGGAGGCCTATCTTCTTCATTTTTGGCCAAATGAGGTGTTGAAAAATCCCAGATAGGGGTTTTTGGATGTTCTTAATCCATTGGCACAGTTTTCAAAGCCATTTGAAGACTTCTTTTGCAGGTTTTTCACCATTGAAGTTTCAGAGAGCTCGAGGGAGCCTAAAGACCTCATTGATAGAGGCCATGCTCAAATGAGCTCAAGTCTGTTTTCTATGACTGAATAGTCATTTTTGGCTAATTGTTATGCTCTGAACACAATGGGATAGGTTTCAGAGGCATTTTAGGACTTTTACAGGTTTTTTTTCCACAAGGAAGCTCAGAGAAGCTTAAGGCCACATGTAGAAGAGGTCATACCCGGATGAGCCATGATCCGTTTTCAGAGTTCTATTAGTTATTTTTGGGGTTTTTATGTATTCTGAACCCAATGGAACAGTCATTAAATCCATTAGATTTGATCAGCATCTTGTAAAAGAATCTTTGACAAACTAATCCCAAAGAGCCAAGTCCATTGATGGAGGCTCAAAGAGATGTAGCCCAGTTAGGGGTGAACTCCTTTATCATGTTGTTCTTGTTGTGTGTGTTTGCTAGTTATTATTTTCTGCAAGTTATTTTTTCTATTGTATTTATGAAAAAAACATATTTAATCTTACAAATATCTCACACATAAACATTTAAAAGAAGCATGAACTTAACACATAAAGCCTCTTGCATAACAAAGACATTGAGCAAGGTCCTGAAAAGTTTATGTTAATGAAGTAGAGGGTGCTTGCATAGCATAACAAGTAAGCCCCCTATTTTCAGATCAGGTGGTATCAGAGAATATTTTTTGCTCATGTGATTGTCATTGATAGCTAGAGATTTAGCTGTTGAAATTATTGTGCAAGTTTTGTGTTGAAGTTTGATATCTTGCAAGGATGGAGGAAGCTTCAAACATTGATAGTTCTCATACATCTTAATTATCCAAGTTCTTTGACAAAGAGATGTTGAAGGAGTTTGTAACCATGAGAGATATGGTACAAGAGTTGTGGGAAGAAAGAAAAGAGAGAATTGTCCTTCAAGAGCAATTGATAGCCATGAAGGAGGAGAAGCACCAGCTTCTTGAAAAGTTGCATGAGAAGGAGACTCAACTCCATGAAGCAAAGGAAACCCTTACCAAGTACATGCATGAACATGAGGTATGCAATGTTATTTTATCTTCAAATTCCTCTCAAGATGAATGCTTTGGTGTTTTTGAAAATCACACAAGAGGAATAGGGTCCAAGTTATTGTTAAAAATGGGCTATGAAGGTAGAGGGTTAAGCAAGCATGAACAAGGCATTGTTGAGCCTATTGTTGTTGAGGAGAGACCCAAGTATTGTGGTCTTGGATATGACCAAAAAAATGGAGCAAATTCCAAAGTTGAGGAGACAAGGGAAAAAGTTCCAAGAACAAATTTTGTTTCAAGTTCAATCCCTCAAGCATGCAAAGAGTGTGTTCAAGATGAATGCAAATGTATGAAACAAGAGAGTTGTGACAGCCATGAGGACAAGAAAAAAAAAATCGGTCTTCAAAGGAGAGCTTGTAACTCTTCCAACTCACCTCCTCAAGAAGGTGATAAAGGTGAATGTTCAAGGTATATTTCTGCCTATCATTCAGTGGCTTATGATTATGTTAAGAATGATAAATTTGCATGTAAAAATGGCAGAAAAAGTCCATGTACATATTATGGTTTATATAACCATCATGTTTCAAAATGTTGGAAAAGATTGACCACTTTCAGGAAACTTTCCAAGCAAAGACAACTTGAAAAGAGGATGCAAAATATTTGCACTCATTGTCAGAAGCGGGGTCATCTCATTGACCAATGTTGGACATTGCATCCAACCACTCATCCACATCACAAGAAGCAGATGGATGAAGAGTCTAGAAAGAATGGAAGATGAGATTCCATCATCGATGTGAGTCAAGATGATTCACAAGAAGACGATTTTCAGCAAAAAAAAGTCACCATTGAGTTGGCTTGGTAAGAAATGGTTAGATTTCTTGAGCAAGTGATCCATAGGATCTTTTAATGACTATGGTTGAGTTTTAATTTTGCATGTGTTAATTAACCATATGAGAAAATTAATGAAAGAATGAGGAAAAGAGAGGAATTATGACAGCCATATACACATATGCATATCTGAAATGAAGTAATAAACAGCAAACCATAACACGAGAATTGATAACGGAGTTCGGCACAACGTTGCCTACGTCTCTGGGCCTTTGTCTATGTGGGGGAGGCTTCTTTATTTCTGTTCAAAATCTCAAAAGTACATCTCAGTAGTGCCAATTGGCTACAATATTGATCTGTTCTTGTTCTTCCAAATCTCTAGAACCCAGCAAAGAAAACGACACGCAAAACGGATGTCCGGAGCTCCCAGAAATGGCTCGCAAGCTTCTGCTCCTCAATAGCTTCCCTGCATAAAAATGGATTTGGCTTGGCTTCCCTTCAGCATAACTCTTCTTTGACTGTCATCCATGGCCTCAAATAGGTCTGGTTTATATAGATCTGAAGTTGGTTATCCATCCCCAACTTCCTCCCAAAATTTGGGCTCCAAAAATGTCCAATATCTCCCAAAAATGGAGAAAATCCATTAATAACAGGCTCAATATCAAATAAAATCCCAATACATTGGAAAAAACCCATTTTTGAATAAAATTAGGGAATAATCCCCTTAGTCTATGTGCACGCCCCCCTTGGCAGGGTCACATGGGGCCATGTGGTCGAGCGCTAGCCCCTCGGGCTATGCGCTGACCCTTCCCTCGCGCTCTAGCTCCTGGTCTTCGACGCGTTCCATGGAACCAGTGGCTAACCGCACACCCTGTTCGAAATATTGTCCGGGTCATATGGAACCTACCCGTGGACCAAGGGTTGGTCCCTATCTGCCAGCTCCCCGCGCAAGTTAAACCATGGTCATGTGGTAATGTATTAAACCGTGGGTTGGGGCTAGGCCCCAACCCTTTTCTGCCTCCGAATATACTTTAGATCAAACATAAATAGATTCATTGTCGTATGACTAACAAGGAATACCAGTGGCCCGAGTGGTTAGCCCGGTCCTGCCAGTCCATTGCCCAGAGGAGAGGTCAGGGGTTCGACCCCGGTGGAAACCATAAAATTTACATAAACCACGAGCCAACCACAGGGTGCCACGTGGTAGCCCATGACTGGGCCACGTGGCACATCAACAAACAAACAAAAACTGCCAAGTGTCGAATGCAAACTCATCCACGTGCCTGCCACCTATCACCGTACCTGCCCAGTCACTGCCCTGTCAGCCTTACCACATGTCTGCCATGTCAGCCTGTGCCACGTGTCTGCCACGTCACTACCCTGTCAGCCTTGCCACGTGTCTGCCACATCAGCGTGTGCCATGTGTCACCCTTACAGTGGTGACACATGTCACCCTCTGACTAGTCCAACTGTACCTATCGCATGCTCCATCACCTACCATGTGTCGTCTCCAGGAGCTGCCATGTCATCTGTATGGCCGTACGACTTGTACAGTTAGCCTTCCACATGGCACTGTACGGACTATACAGTCATCCCCTTTTTTTCCTGTTTTGGTTTTCAGACAGAACGCAATATCTTTCGCATACGAAGCCCGTTTGACGAAGTAAATATATGGCCGGAATCAGGAAGACGAGACGGACGCAATAGCATTGGTTTCGTTGGATTCTGATCAGTTTCATTTTTTAGCCTTTTTGAGCCCTATCAGGCTTTTGGATCCAATTCTGGATCAGCAAGTAAGGCTTGCATTTTTCTGTTGTAGATGCACATTTCAACCTTATCTATTCATTTTTGTTGAAAGCATGACAAGTTGCAGCAGTTTATCACAACTTGTATGATGCAAGTTTCCATGTGAATGCAATTCGTTTGAAGGCATTCTTGTTTGTTGCACAACTTCACCAGGAGGATGTAAAAGAGGGGTATGATGTTCACTTGTTACAGCCATATATCTTTTTCATATTCAGCTCTTATGTACCCACATGTTTTGGGTTCATGTACTTATGTTTGTACTTGAAGGAGAGTTGAAGAGTCATGCACATGCATGTGTTTTTGTGTGTGCGTAAACAATGAACTTGGTGATAGTTCATTATGAGTGACTCATGATTGTAACATGGTTGTGTATCATGAATGTCGACTTGTCATTGAGAAGGTCGATATGTTTCAAATGAGTCTCGACTTGTGTCGAGTTGTCTTGACGACTATGTTGTGTCGATCATGTTTTTCGACTCATGTTTAGTGGATGGTGTTTGTTGGCTTGTAAGTCGATTTTGAGTGCACCAAGATGCAGGAAAACGCCATGTACTTTGATGAAGTACAAGATGTGACCATTTGCTTGAAGAAAAAAAATACTTTGTTGGCATCATTTCCAGTCTTGTATAAATTTGTTTTCAAGATTGATGGTTTTCTTGGTTTGTGACAAGATGTCGCAGGAAAGTTTTTGCAGCCATTGGAGAGCGGATTGTGTTGACGTCAAAGAGTTCACAAGAGGGACTTGATTCTCAGTGGGAAGGATGGTAGTCTTCCAAATGCAAAGAGAACAGTGGGTCAGAAGCAGCCAGAGAATAGTGGTTGAGGGACATAGCCAGTTGCAGTGCAAGGCATGTCAAGGTATCGAGGTGATTGTCAAAAAGACTTTTCAAGTAGAATCAGTTGATAGAACTTGGAAGCAGAAGAGTATTGAAGCTCAGACAGATAATCATAAGCTTTTGTAGGTCCAAAAGCCTTTCAGTGGGAAGGTATGATCAGAATCTGGACCAGGGGTCAAAATTTTGCTCAAAAATCAAAGTTCTCGGAATTGCCTCAAAACGAACAGGTGTGTATCCCTCGTCATCACGAACCCAACACAACTCAAACGGGTTCAAACAGACATTGGATGAGTGAGATATCGCGATCTGTTCGATTCACCAAATAGGCAAAAACAATTTGTTGATTGTACAGTCCGTATAGCTGACATGGCAGAGGTCGTACAGTTGACGTGGCACATTCGTATGTTGAGGTGGCAGTTGATGACATGTCAATGCTGAGTTGGCAATTGGGCGAATCATGATGAGACACGTGGCATATTTTTGTCCAATGGTTTGGTGCCACATGGCAACTTTGTAATTTGGTTGTTAGTTCAAAAATTTTATGGAGTCCGTGGGATTCGAACCCCAGACCTCCCCCATGGTTCTAATATTTGGCAAAGGCCACCCAACCGACGCACCATGCAAGTGTTTCTTAACACTATATGCAATCATATATATTTAATTTTGAATGTATTGTGTTTTGGGGCGCGTCCGGGCTGGGGCTTAGCCCTAGCCCCCGGTCACACACACACTACCATATGACCTTGTCCTTTGCACGGGAGTCCATACGACCTGCCCACAATTTTTGGCATGTGGATTTGATTTTTGAAACGGTTACAAAACCACACGCCCGACACTTTTCGTTTGTCCATTCGCTCTTGGAACCTAGCCCTTTTGTACGGGAAACAAGGTCACATGGTGACCCATGTCCACGGTTTTGGTGGTTAGGGGCTAGGCACGCCCTAACCGTCCTATAGTTCGTACCATTTTACGGTTGCACCCGATGCTAGGTTTTAGCATGAGATTGAGCGTGTGTGCTAGGTTGGATGCACAGAGGTGCATTTTGACTAACCAAAGACAACAAGCTTGAAGGAGGAAAATGGCAGGAGGCCTATCTTCTTCATTTTTTGGCCAAATGGGGTGCTGAAAAAGCCCAACTAGGAGTTTTTGGACATTATGAATCCATGGGCATAGTTTTCAAATCCATTTGAAGACTTATTTTTCATGTTTTTCACCATTGAAGTTTCAGAGAGCTCGAGGGAGCCTGAAGCCCTCATTGATAGAGGCCATGCTCAAATGAGCCCAAGTCTGTTTTCTGTGACTAAATAGTCATTTTTGCTAATTGTTAAGCTCTGAACACATTGGGATCAGTTTCAGAGGCATTTGAGGACTTTTATAGGTGTTTTTTCCACAAGGAAGCTCAGGGAAGCTTAAGGCCACATGTAGAAGAGGTCATGCCCGAATGAGCCATGATCCGTTTTCAAAGTTCTATTAGTCATTTTTGGAGTTTTTATGTATTATGAACCCAATGGAACAGTCAATAAATCCATTGGATTTGAGAAAAATCTTGTAAAAGAATCTTTGACAAACTAATCCCAAAGAGCCAAGTCCATTGATGGAGGCTCAAGGAGATGTAGCCCAGTTGGGGGTGAACTCCTTTATCATGTTGTTCTTGTTGTGAGTGTTTTCTAGTTATTATTTGCTACAAGTTATTTTTACTGTTGTATTTATGAAAACAACATATTTAATCTTACAAAGGTCTCACACATAAACATTTAAAAGAAGCATGAACTTAACACATAAAACCTCTTGCATAACAAAGACATTGAGCAAGGTCCTGAAAATTTTATGTTAATGAAGTAGAGGGTGCTTGCATAGCATAACAAGTCAGCCCCCTATTTTTAGATCAGGGATTGACTATCCGACGGAAGGAGTTGACCATCGCATTGCAATGAGGATCCTGATCCAAGAAGTCATATCCACCGGGGGAAATAACCAGGTAGAAATCTAGTACTTACAAGAAAATCTCAAGCATATGCATAACAAGGAAATAAGAGATAGCCAAACTAGGTTAGCCCAACAAACAACAATAATTTTGCAGTCCAAGCTAGAGAATTTTAAGGCAGTCCAAGAACAAGTCGAATTAGCCAACTCACAAGAAGCCACTCTAAGCACAATGCTCAACAACTGGCCAACATATTTTATTTTTTTGTCACATACAACAAACTCAAAACGCTGAAAAATGTAATCGTTGAACTTTGATGAAAAATCCAAATAGGTTATATCCAGTCAGTTAGAGAAAGAAAAAGAAGTTGAGATAGACCTGACATGGAAATAAAGAGAATGGTTGAAAGAAGCAATCAAATCTCATATGGTAACATATCAAGCAAAAAATCACCTCGACAAAATAAAAGAAAAAACTAAAGAAATAAAGAAAAATGTCAACCTGGAGTCGACGTACCTCTAACAGAAAATATAGAAATTTTGAAAGAAATGAAGACAATGGAGATAGAGACTCAGAATTATGTCGACAAATGGTGAATTTTCTCTAAGCATATGCTACATTCATCCCCGACCATTTATCAAACAACATTCGAAAGGATACCATGGTCCCCTGCAGAGCAATCAGAAGCACCATCAACATATAGACAAGCCTATCACTTCTTCAATCATGTACCTTTTGAGTGAAACATTCCCACTATAAGTCATCAATTTGGAACCCTAGAGATAATCATTTAAGGGTCTGAGGAATTACATGTTCCAACAAGACTCACAACCCTAGTAGTCGATGTAACTATGCACGAGTGGGAGGGCCCTTATGATACAAACGAGCAACCAATGCAGCCAACATGAAAGCTATGAAGTAGATAAATTACAACATGTCCCAGCAATGGAACCAATGTTGCATTCTAGGGGAAAGTACGAGAATGTTTCCAGTGAATTCTTACATAGAGAATTACACACTACAACATTATACATAACAACACACAAACATATAGAAGAACATACACAAGTGGAGGAGAACCATCAATATATTTTATTATATATGAGTCCAGAACAACCTTTGTCTTTCCATTACATGATAGTGTATATATATGTGTGTGATATACAGTTTCAATTCGGTTACATTTCTTAATTGATCGGTTGGTCGACTTCTAACTATATGTTCGACTGACTTCCTAACCGACTACTACAGTTCACTGACGGGTTTAGTCGGCGAGGCCAACTATCCCCTACAACAATTCCCTTCAAGGTACAACTTAACTTCGATATTTATTTGTTTGAAGGTAATATAGATGTAGATTCTTGAGATAAATGGATAAGTCTGCTAGAGCATTATTATTCTATTAAAAAAAAATCAATAGTGAAAACTCACCTTCGTGCTCCTTAAGTCCCTTCCCCTTATCAATTATTGGTGGGACACTTATTATGTGCAACATGTTGAAGATGAAACTAAAGCATTTAGGGCATAACTTGGTTATGTTTTGGTGATTCCCTTAAGGATAAATTATACCCTATTGGAAACTACAATGACCATTGCATGCAAAGATGGACAAGTTTTCTCTAGGAGAAAGACTAGGTAGTTCTAGAGTACACCAATACCTTCCATACCTTGCGTTCAAAGATAGGTATCAAAGACTTTGATTGGCATGTATTTCTAAAATATTGTAGTGGCCTACATAGGTAAATTGAAGAAAAATCACCATTTCTAGGCATCTCTTCACTAAGAGTCACTTACCAATATGTTGTCAAGTAAAGAACAAATTTAAGCAAGAGGGTAAGAGAGAGTTTAGGTTTTAAAATAAACCACACAAAAACAAATTGCAAATGTAACCCTCACTGGCACAAAAAAGGAAATAACAAGGATAACCAACTTCGAGACAAATAGGCCAAGCCAAATGTAAAGAAGTGTTATATGAAGTTGAAGATAGACACTGGAAAGTAGTGTGAGATCCACAAAGTCCATTGGCACAACACTTATGAATTTCATTGAAAAAAATCATTGTTGGATGAGCTGAAAGCAATAGAATTTGATTCTAGATCTGACTCTAATTTTGAGTCAAATAAGGAAATATAGATAATCGATGTAGAACCCAATTATACCAACACTATGATAAAGGTCTAGCTAGAGGAACCCAAGGAAGGTGAGAACCTATTCCACTCATAAATGTGGGTTAAAGGGGATCCTCTACATTTCATTGTTGATAACGAAAGCCAAAAGAACTTGATCTTACTATAGGTCATCAGGAATTTTAAGCTAATGCTATACCCTTATCCATACATTATCGATTCACTAAGCTAGGGATGAGACATTTGTGTTAGTCAACAATGTCACTTGCACTATGGCACCAATCCCTTCAAAGATGAGGTACTATTGGATTTTTCCCCACTTGAAGTTTTTGATGTTATTTTAGAGAACCATATATGTGGAAGCATCATAATGTTTATTAGTCTAGGACTCATAGTGTCATTGTTACTTTGGGAGGTTAGCTCTACAGGATACCAAAGGTAGGCCAGACTACCACAATCTCTTTGATCACAGTGAAGTAGTGCAGGAAAAGAATCTCTCAAACTAGAAAATTTGTCTTCTTCATGGTTTGGTTGAATAGTGAATAGAATATAATTGTGACCACCAAGGCCTCAAGAAAGTATCTCTCTATATGGATGCAACACATCAAACAACAATTTCATGGTATTTTGTAGAAATCCAATACCAAGTACAAGAAGTGACATGATTAGCATCAGGGTTCACACAAGTTTCAAGTCAGTGATAAGGTATGGTTTCACTAGAAGAAATGGTGACTCATAGACCCCTGTAGGAAGCTCAAAACACTTTGATATTCCCCTTAAACCATCACCAAGGTTATGGGTGAGAATATTTTTCAATTAAGTATTCCACCTCTCCTTAGCTTATACCTGGTATTTAATGTGGATTTTCTTCAACCAATTTTTCCACCTCTATAGGACACTTGTAATGTGGTAAAGCACTCGGCTCCTATAAAACTGAACCTTGATGTCATTAAGCAGAAAAAACTCAAGTAGATCATGGAAACCAAGATGAAGGGAACCAACCTACAGAACATGAAACTCTATCAGGTTGTCAAAGTAGGGTAACTTCGTCACCAAGGAAAGTGGTTCACCAAGAACTAGATTCAACAAAAGTTTCCCAACTGATGAAAGAACTTATGAAAATGGAAACCATTGGTTCCAAAAGGAGGATGACTGATCCAAATGGCCATCTATTGCTATCTTGGAAATGGTCTTGATTTTGGAAATTTTGGGTCCTAAAATCATGACATGTTTATTGGGGTTTTCCCATGCATTTTCACTGGGCCACATACATGTAAGCTTAGGGAGCCAACTCAAAGTTTTAATTTTCTTTCCAACGAGATAAGAAAGACCTAATATTAACAAGAAAATGAAAATTTATGGTCATGACAAGCTCAATGCTTCATGTTAGGGTTTTTTCCTCTTAGGGTTTTGTTGATGTTTATAAATATAATTGTAGAATATTGTTCAAGGACTTTTTCAAATAAACATAGTTGACACATATCTTCCTATAGATAAGCTACCACCATTCTAATTAATTTGTACTTTTACATATTTTAGCATTTTATCTATTTCATTCATTAATAGAGTTTAGGTTTCACTATATTATCATGCTCTTTGTAATACCCATAATTTATTTCTCCTTTTATTGTTATCTTTGTTTTATTCTTAACATAATCTAGTTCATTTTCACTCTTATCAAGTATTGGTACTCTTTTGCACCTTCCATCAAGTAGGCCTAAAATTTTGCTTCCTAATATTTCTTCTTGAAGGATAGTAAGACTTTCCCAAGTCCTTTTTTTCTATGGGAATGAAGCCACCAAGTGACCATACTTGAAGCATGCTATACATCTAAAGACGTACTACTCGTAATCTAAATTGGTCTTCCAAAACTTGCATGCTACCTCATTTGAGCATTTCCAATGGAAGCAATATTTAGTACCCCGAAATTTCAAGGGAAACTTGGAAACTCAACCCACATAGGGGTTGAGGTTAACGATTTAGAGGAGGAATTGAAGAACTAACACCATCGCTTCATGCAGAGGCATGTGAAACCCATTAACTAAGGGCCATAATGGAGGATTATATATTTATCCTCTATAGAGAATTATAATGTACAAAAAAACTATAGGTACAAGGATGAATAAGAGCTTCATTATGAAAGATAGGGCTTCCAAGATTGGGATATCCACTTGCGAAGATCTGAGAGACACAAACAAAAATCAATGAAATGATAGAGCAACCTATGAGATTTTAAGAGTACCACTTTTTCCAAAGATTTTGCTTAAAGGAGATAGATGGAGATGAAGTTACTTATTCAAACTATGAAGTGGTCATTTATGTATCAGGGCTCTAAAATGCAATAGGGAGACAATTGTATTTAAAATAAAATTTCAAGCCATTAGAGGGATCTACCCCAACCGCAAGGACCCCTTTTCCTTAGATGAAAGATAAATGAATAAAAAATACAACTTTGAATTAGCAGTATCCACATCCAACATAGTACATGAACCATTGGTAGTCATGTCCATCATTAAAATTTCCCTACACCAACCACACACATCAAATGAGAAGATCAATAATATTCACTACCAACAATATAAGTCATAATATATAGGGCAAGACCCTAGTGACACATGGCTAAAATCAAAATGCCTCCATCTATTGTCATTTCATTCCATGCTTTACACTAACATGGCTAAAATCAAAATGCCTCCATCTATTATTTTCATTTCATTTCAAATTCCTCCACCAATTTGTATTGAGGATCATAATCATCATCTTCAAGATGTTAAAAATAAATAAAAAACAAACTAGAATATTTCAACGATGGTGAATAAGTTATTGTCACACACCTACAACCTGTTCAAGGATCCAACTCGACTTGGTGCACCCAAGTCACCCAACACCTAGGATCGTATTGCACTACAACATTTTGTTTCAACAACTTGACTAAACCGAAATTAATTCGTCCGAACTATGCCTCACTCAAGAAGCACCCATACTTTTCCTTGATCCAATCATCCCAACTACACTTGCATTCTTTACTTAAACTATTGCAAAGTTCTTATACTTAGCCAATTATGCAACTAACATGAAACCATTCATACACAAGAAGAGACAAGTATGGTTGAGAGGCACAAACCATGCCTAAAAACCATATAATTATTTATATACAAATGTTGTTATAATGCTTACAAAGAGAATATCATAGCTCAATACATAGATGTACAAGAATTCATCTAAGTCGTATCCTGACTTGCATACATTCTCATACACCCAAGTCTCCCTGTCACAACCTATCCCTTACTGTCATAACATTATCCTTCTCGCACACACTACCCTACCTATCGTGCTCCTTTCCCAAGACACTCCAACAAAAGACTAATCCAAGCCTTCACGCTTCGCCTTCATCTTTGTCTCATGTCATCTTGGGTCGCAGACCTCACTCTCCAACTTGAGTTGTGATGATGTGATGTGTTTCCTCTAGCTCATGTGCCTTGTGTTCTTTATATGGAATCCAAACTTATCCTTCATGAACAATCACATCCTTTGGGGTATCACACCCCTTCGCGGACCAGTGCTCCCAAACAAACTAAGTCATGTCTTCACAACCGACATGCCCAAGCAAACTTCTGTGCTCATGAACCATAACATCCTTTTAGACCAATGTACCCCAACCTATTTGGTTCTCCTTTTCCTTGTGTGTTTCCTTGAATTAGATAACATGACTCTTCATGGGTTTGCCAATGGGGTCATACAACCTCTCCAACACACCCATGCGACCAAGTGTAGGCGAGTCCACTCCTTGGGTGAGCATCAAAGTCACCGTGTCCTTTCCCAACCACAACCCCAAGTCCTCATCCTCTGTTGCAAGGAAAGTGAGGTGCATTCCCCCTTGGTTCTGCACATCACCATCGTGCACTCATTGTGTTCTTTCTCACACCTATAAGACTTTGTTCACTCAACTAATCACATGTCCCTTATGCTATCTTGACCAACTCATCGTTGACTCTAACCAAGGAGCGTCCATTCCCAATGGGTGTCACGGAAGAATTTAAATCCTCCCAAACCTAAATCCATTGTTGTCCCAAAAACATCCTCAAAATATGTTGTATCCAACTCTGCCTGAACTCATTCCTCCATTACAACCAAGTCTCATGGAAACCCCAAGTTTTGTGCCAAATGGAAACCCCAAATTTCCTATGAAGTAGAAACCAAAAGTTTCCACAAATGAACCCAAGTGAACTACACCCAACTATACACAATATACTTCTAGAGTTAATATGATTGCTTTACCCAACTCCAAGGATGAAAGTCACCCAAGTCTACTACACCATCTCTTCGCAATGTTCTTAACTTGTTGCTATCCAATTATGTTGTTGCTATATCTACCTACTACAGTTGACTGTTGTTTTCAACTTTAAAAATTATCCTAAGTATTGAACTTCTCTTAACTCACTGTTGCAATCATACTACAACCATATTAGCCATGCTTCCGCACATACACATCCCTCATGCCTTGGACTGATTGGGTAGCTAGTCCAATCGTCGCTCCCAACTCATGATAATGTACTCCCCATTCCAAAACATATTCACTTATGTCCACACCTATGTCACTTTGTCCAACCTCAAAGACTAAGGCAAAGTCATGCACCTTGCCTCTGACTACCAAGTCACCTCATTAACCCAACACACCAAACTATTGCCAAGATTCTTCTATGCATCCCAACACACCAATTGTTGTGTTCACCATGCCAAATTGAGGTTTCCTCTCTGCTCCTACTCACTAAGTCACACTCACACAAATATATTATGACATATTCTTCCACAATGCCCACACCACAGTACCTTCTTCACGATAATGCATATCTTGAAGTTTGAGACAACACCACTCCATGAGGTGCCCAAGACCATGTTTCTTGCTTCCTAGCAACATGCCAACTCTCTTTCTTCTCAATGAATGGAGTGTACCCAATAGCTTTCACCAAGGGTATTGGTGTACATAGAGTCAGACTTATTCTCCTTGCACAAGTAGATCAACACCAACCTGACTACCTTTGGTGTTCATACCAACTCCTCAAGTCATTCTACACTGAGTTGAAAGTATTATATCCCCATGGATTTCCTACAAAATTTCAAAATGGTTGTGAGGTGATGATCCCCTATCGCCACTTCTTTTGCATCTGACTCCAAGTCTAGCCAGGTGAGTGCCTCCACGCATTGCTTCGCCTCAACACTTGGAGTGTTTTCCAAAAGTGAGTCTTACAACCAATCTGCTTCAACCCCTTCACAAATCTACTGGCAGTAAAGTGACTTGATTTTCATATCTTATGCAATGTCCTTGGAAAATGTTGTGACATGTGACCTCAATGCATCCTCGCACTCTTGCTTCTGACTCTGCAGCCTTCACAATTGATATGTCTTCTCCAAGAAAAACTTTACCAATGTCTCTGTTGTTTTTGTTAGCACTCTGTAAATCTATCTGGCTGAAAGACAGATGACATAGTAATTGTTTCAACCAACTTCAGGTTGGATTCTGACCCTTCCAACCAAAGAGGGATCTCTCGAGCATATAGCTACTTAAAATTCTCAAAAGATTTGGTAATGCGCACACAGAGGTCAGATTTTCCCATATTATAAAAATTAAAAATGGTTGGACAAAACATAAGAGCAGGGCCATTGGGCAATGGGGTCTGTTCCTGAAAACGTGTGAGGAGTTATAATCTATGTATTTCCAGAAGGAACAAAGGAAAAAAAGGTATGATGTTTCAGCCAAAAAAAGTAATATGAGATGGTAGAGGAAAAAGAGGAAATATGTTAAGCCCTAATTTTGGCTCATTACCCATTAATTGGGGCATATTATATTAGTAATGTTATTTTATTTATCTCAAGTCTCCTATATATACCAAGGAGACATTTTCATTTTGAATCATCTTATACTTGAACATTTAAGTGGGGTAAAAGGAGGTTGCCCCCTCGAAGAGGCTTATTAACTAAAATTATCTCTTTTTCAAGGCGTTGAGTACCTTTTCTGAGTTTTTTCTATGTTATATTGATATTATTTCTTAACATATGGTATCAGAGCTCAAGGTCTTGGAGTTTCGTTGCTACATCTGAGACACCTTGGCATTTTTTCTATAATTTTTTTTCTACAACGTTTCAGAAGGAACGGCTTGGAGGATATTTAGTAAACAGATCAAGGTACGTTGGGTTCAAAATTCAGCTCCTGAGTTCTTATACTTTCAAGGATACGACCCGTACAATATAGGGTTCTGGAATCATCCTGAACTGATTCATTGCAAAATTTTCGCTATAAAAACGTTTCTGTAACATTTCAAAAACTGAAATCCAGAGGCTATTTAGAGAAATTAGTAAGATATCTGTGGTAATAATTTCAGCTTCTGGGTCATCTTAAATTTGTAGATACACCTTGTGTAAGATAGGGTATCTGACTAGTCTCAAGAAGGTGTTCCAGGTAAAACAATCATAAATTCTTCCCAGAGTATCCAAATTGAGTGGGACTAGTTTCATTGGATTTTGGACATCCTTTAGTATTTATGGTGTGAGTTTCATAATTTTATATCATTTATTTTGTGCGGGGCACTCTATACAAGTGAGATCTCTTGGAAAGGCCAAAAATCGGCAAGTTGTGGCGAAGTTACCGTAAATTCCACTTGGCACATCCAATTTTGATCAGACCTGTGGCATTGCAGAGAAGAAATATTAGAGAAATACATAAACGAAAGTTTCATACCCAGAAGGGTTGAAACTTGGGAGATACAACAGAAGAAATAGTGTCTAGCAGAACCACCTCAAAATCAAGGTTCAAAAGTGATACTTGGCCAATATGCCACCCAAAAAGGGAACTTCTACACCAAATAAGCCTCCAAAAAATCCTACTTGGATTCTTGATGAAGGTGAAGAAATGCGTAGGGACATAAATGATTTACAAAATAAGATAGTAACAAAAGATGAACTACAGGAGATGATGGAGGGTTTAAAAGGGGAGATCATGGAAATATTGAAAAATTTCGTAACAGAGAAGACACCTAAAAGTGAAAATGCATCCCATGAAATTCATGATGAGGACAAAAGGAAGGTGAATCAAGAATGGAGAAACTCCAACTTTGGTTTGAAGACCAATCACGTTCCTAAGATTGATATGA
>JZKD02S0526877.1:113091-142305 GCA_000966675.3 Picea glauca | reverse complement strand
TTCCATTTTCATCTAGGGCATGGAGTCTTTACCTAAGTAGACCCTAAACACCCTTCTTGTTTCTCTAGGATGGTCAAAGTATTCCTCACCATGCTTGTATTCACAGAAAAAAATAAGTTCGTAAACTTGTTTAGAATTTCTCTAAGCATATCAGAGAAGTTACTACTAACTTCTTTGATATCTTCGGAGGAGTTAGTATTTTCCCCTCCGAACACCTTCAAAACAATTGGAAGAAAATCCTTCAATGTGATCGGAGGAGTTTTTTGTAAGACCTTCAAGCACCCCAAGACTAGTTGAGACTCTTTCGAATGTTACTTGAAGGAGTTAATATTAACTCCTCTGAACTACTCGAAGGAGTTACTATTAAATCCTCCAAACTTCTTGAAGGAGTTACTATTAACTCCTTCGAACTTCTTGGATGAGTTACTATTAATTACTTCGAACTGCTCAGAGGAGTTACTCTTTTTCCCTCTGATTTTCATTCAAAATTGTTTTGTTTTATCAGGTTAATGCCCACGTCTTTCACACTCATAGTCTCAGTAGGCAATTGATTGTTATTTGACATATACAAGAACAACATGTCTTGAATATTTTTCATTAATTCTTTTTAAATAAATACCATGCTCCAAATTTATCGTGTATGCAGATGTAGACATGTCACCATGAAATAAAACAACAATGAAGCAAGCAGGGGCTAAACCATCTGGCGGCTCCCAACATATAGAATATACAGAAAGTGTTAGGACCATATACAATGATACATCATGAATTATGGACAAAGAAGGAGAGACTTTGAAATGGGGAGAAGTCTATTACATGCTCAAGAAATCAAACTTCTCTACAGAAGCAAAGGAACCAGGTGAACTCCAGGCATTTAAGAACATCATAAAATCGGGAATTTTCAGGGTGGTGAAACATCCAACAATATTCCCTCATGAAGATGTTATCTCTTGGATTTTGAAGAATGCAAATGTAGATAGTAGGTATATATTTAATGCAAGGAAGGATTCGATAGCTTCATTCAAGCTTAAAGATTTGACAAAGTGTTATCACCTTGAGGTTGGAAACAAAAAGCTAGATGGTCATCTCCTTAGTGAGTTGGAGCTCACACCAAAGGATTTGTTCCCCACTTGGTATAAAGAATATAAGAAGTTCAAATATTGGCCCAAGAGTCAATATCGCACAACCAATCTAATAAGACCCTAGCAATATATGGTATTCATGTTGTGCAGGTTGTATGGGGAACCAGATGCAAAACACGTTTCTTTGTCATATATGCCATTAATTTATTTATGTGCAGATGTAGGGGCCTCATTCAACTAGGCAGATATATTGTCTGAGAATCTTAAAAATGTGATTTTAGCTATTACACAAGCAAAATTGGGTAGCTTCCCCAACTTCCATATGAATTCATATATTTTACACATAGTGTGCATCGCTCACAAATACCCAAACATGGGATGGAGTTGGTTACCTTTTGATGTCGCTATCCATATTTATTGTAAATTTCTTTGGGACAAAAAATACTGAACAAATTATCAAAGGATCTTTGAACACTTCCTTGCCCCACTATATGAGTTCATTTTTTGCACCTCCCCGCCTTGTATGACCAACAAGGCCATAGAAGTTATAAGGAAGAATGGGGATTAGTATCTAATGGAACATTGTACATATATCAAGATATATGGTGCAATGAAACCACCTCATCTACTTCCTAGGTTCATCCCATATAATCTCATAATCCAGGAAGTAGCATATCAGACCATCATACATGGGGTCAGAGGAATGTTATATAGATCAAAGAAAGCCATATGGCCTCCATTACCTCTTTACATTGGGAACTACTTCTTTGAAAACACCAAACAAGCCCAAACAAAAGTAGACATTGTTCTCTCCTACCATTTTGGAGAGGAAAGATTCAGGAGACACGACCCCAAGAACATCATCAAAGAGCATATTCATAGCATGAGGCTCCCTTATGAATACACCACTGAGTTCTAGGCAGAAGGAGTACATCAAAATGATAGAACCTGTGATGAGGTTATTTTCAATAGGCGGGGTCAACCAAGAGGTAGGATCATGAACGAAGAAGCTACAAGAGAGGCGGCCATAAAATATACAGAGAGAGATGAAGCTGAGATATATTCCCCCATCTCCTTCTTGACCCATTCAGGTTCTACAGAAGAATATTAAGAAGCACCGACCGATAAAAGGAAGAGGGATAAAGAGAAAGTGTTGAAGGAGATAAATGATACTAAAAAGAAACAAAAGCTAGAAGCTGGCAAAGAAAAGGCTAGGGAAGAAAATGAAGCAAGAGAAAAAGAGGAGGCCAAAGTGAAAGTTGTTTCCAAAAAAGAAAAGAGTTAGGTGAAGCAGCAAGAGTAGCAACAGAATTAGCAGAAAAGGAAGTAGTAGATAAAGTTGTTGAAGAAGAAAGGAAGAAGAAGGATTCATATGATAGAGAGGGTGGCATGCACCCGATGGACTTGGATGTTGCTGGAAAATCCATCATAGGTGCAAGAACAAAAAAACAAGTATCGGTTTGGGTCTCAGGCCTTGGGAACCTTTTCGGTCGACTGAAATATTGGACATCCGCAGTTTCACATATGATAGAAAAACTAGACAGATCATACAAGGAAGGGTTAAAAATGTTCCAGCGGTAGAGGGAGCTCCTTTATTAGTAGTAACCCAGGTTCCTGTCAAAGGAGATGTTAGGGAAGACCTTGCGGCAACAACTAGGGTAAGATTTTCATTCATGGATGCAAATGTGGATAATATATAAAGGTTGTGCCAATAGAACGAGGAAAATGAAATGAGAATCAAAGACCTAGAAGAGAAGCTCCAACAAGTTAAGATAGATGAGAGAATTCTTCTCAATTTTAAAGACAACGTGGAAAAAGTGAGAAATGAGCTGGAAGGTGCCATCATCGATATGTATGCCAACCTGCATCTCTTCCAAAATGTGGCTGCAATATTTATTGAACAAAACAACTGGATACAGATGCAACTGACCCAATATAACACTATCTGGGAAGGTATAACAAACATTGATACTTGGATAACAAAAAATCCTGATGTGCCTCGGGAGTTATACAGACCCTCGAAATCAACAAGGAAGACAGATTTGTATGCGCTAGACCATTTCCAACAGGTAGGTCAACGAGCAAACAAATACATGACCAAAGAAATGGGGATCTGCTCAAGAACTCACAAAGATTCTCAAGAGTTGATAAGGCATGGTCGGTTCCCAAGGTTAGACAAACTTGGGAAGAATTTATTCATGGAATAATTAGTGAATGCAGTTCAGGAAAGTACAAGTAGAAGGAGACAAATAGTTGAAACATCAACTTTTATCTCAACCGGTCTTATTGATAAACATTTACTATAGCCAACGAAGCTCCATACTATGATACAAGCTTACATGACAATATTGGAGAAATATATGAGTGTCTTGGATGATAGCATTGTCATGATAAAAGTAATGTTGTAGCAGTTATCTTACATGAGGATTGAGTCATTGTATAACCAGTTGGAAGTTTGGATGGCTTATCTCCAGAGAAAACGTTCATAGGAAAAGGACAAACCATTGTTTTCCATTTCGTATTTTTCCTAACTACCTCAAGTTTCATCCTTTAGTGCCACTTGTCAAGGGAGAAGGGAATATGAATAGTTTTGTAACTGCCTCTTCAAGAAGAAGGTGAAAAGACAAATATGAGTTACTATTATTTGTATAAAAGAGACTAGAGACTCTCTGAACAAGAACTTTTATTTGGATTTTCGAGCATTGTATAGACCCAAGAACTGTTTCAAGAACTTATAAAGTGTTAATGAATATAGAGAAGCCCTCAGGCCCAGTATTTTATAGAAGGAATTATGTGTAGAAACCAATCGAAGCTTTGAACTACTTCAAGTGAAGATATTTTTTGTTTCTATGGACTGTAAGAATGCTTTGTTTGTTGTAGACTAATTATTATGCAATCTTTATCATTTTTGCAGTTACTGGTATTTCTTTGAATATTTCCATGCCTTGAGTTTTGTGAGTTGTTATAGTATATGTCATTGTAATCTGGACTAATCTGATTATATACTTATATATGATATTGCTTCCAATCTTTCTCTTTTTATGCAACTAACTGTATTAAATTTGTTTTAAGTTTTGGTTGCATTATAACTCACTGATTACTTTAGCTTTGCTCCTAGATAGGATAGGTTAACATAGATTAGCGATAGATTAGTTTTCTTTACATAGATGGTCTTCATCTACATCTCTTTATCACACCTATCCCCGCATTGGTACACCAGACCTTAACCAGTAATAAAATCAAAAGTTAGCAATAATGGCAGTCGAGCCAAATTACGGATGGGACTCCTAATCCAAATGGTGTGTAGTATAATTGGGATTCTATACTGGGGAGGACCCCTTGATGTTGTCAGGTGAATTTGGACATATCAACACGTCCTTTTGGATCGACACACCCTAACCTATTTGGTATTCCCTTTCCTTGTGTGTTTTCTTCAACCGACTGACATGACTCTTCATGGGTGTGTCAATGGGGTCATCAAACCTCTCCAATGCRCCCATGCTACCAAGAGAAATAAAGTCCACTCCTTGGGCACACACCCAAGTCTCCATATCCTTTCCCAACCACARCCCCTAGTCCYCATCCTCTGTCACAAGGCAAGTGAGGTGCATTCCCCCTTGGRCTCGCACGTCACCATTATGCACCTAAGGTGCTCCTACTAGTGCTTATAAGACTTTRTTCGACCAAATGATCACACKCCCCTTGTTTTCTCTTAACCAACTTGCTGTCAAGTTTTYCCAAGGAGCATCTATGCMTGATGGGTGTCATGGAAGGTTCTACAATTATCCTAAAAGACTAGAAACTAGTGAAAGTCTCCCATAAAAATTACCARCATAAAATCATTCTCTAATGTTTTACGCAAATCARAAAGCATTCATASTAGCATCGCTTAACATTTACTTTTTCARTACACTATTTTACAATGCCAAGTATATAATTAAAGATCATGTGTTTTAAGTGGTCAAATTCAAATTGTTTATATCCSTTTGATGCTTATGTTTATCCTACCCTAATTGTAATTTATTGTMATTGAAAACAAGGAAGACCRTTATTAAATTGACATTTGAAATATMAAGTGATAGTCACTTTAAAATTCRTTTGTGATGAATGACCCAATCAATGACAATCTCCACCTTTATCTCCTTGACTTGTCTATATAACCTTCAYATTGGCCCATTGAATGAGCGAGAGAGTGAAAAAAACTTAGTGKTTTTGTGTGAGAATATCAACATTTATTTTTTTGTGATCAGAGATGTTTGACATTAAACTCTAATGTGGGATTTTATCCCATGCCATGTTAACTTGTCTCCAAAGACAATAAATATGTATGATAACACTTGTGCTAATTTTTTGTATGACAATAACAACATGGAGGAAGTGACTTCATATAAATATTTTGGAATCAATTTTCATCAGAACCTTAACTAGAATTATTTCATTGAGAAAAGGATAACAGTAGGGTGGAAAGATTATTATGGACTTGAAAGGAGTTGTAAATTAACACACCTTTGACTATGGGATAATAAGAAACTCCTCTTTGAGACTCTTGTCACTCTTGTAAGCTTATATGGTTTTCAAGTTTGGGGTTGCAACATCTCTAGAGAATCATGGAGAAAGATAGATAAAATCCAAAAGTGTTTTATAACTTATCATCTCGAAATTAAAGGAAACACTTCATATATTATCCCCCTTGTAAAAGCAAGTATTTCCCCCATTGAGAGCACAACTATGACTAAGAACCTAATGTATAAGAACAAGATAAATAACATGGAAGACAAAATGCTTCCTAAGATTGCTTCAAACTCTAGTAAAAACCACCTGTGGGTCAAACGGGGGTGGCATAAAGATGGAAAGTCTTGGCTAAATCATTGGGGAATAAAAGGATATGCCACTCTATAAGATAACAATAATATTAAAAATATTATTACTTCTAAATTTAAGGAGAAATTGTGTTGCGGTAAAGAATTAGAGAATAAAATAAAATTAAGATACTATGAGGAGTTGACCAACCTTAACCTATAAGATAAAAATTATCTCTCTATTTTTACCACCGTGAATAAGAAAATCAGCATTGCTAAAATAAGAACAAACTCTCACGAGCTGCATAGTGAAACAAGACGTTGAACAATTTCTAAAACGTCATGCGTTGAAATTATTTGTCATCTTTGTGACAGTAAAATGGTGGAAGATGAAAAGCACTTTCTCTTATAATGTACTGTGTACACCCACATTAGATCATAATTTCAAAATATTTGTTACAATACCAACCATCCTAACCTTTTAACTCATCAAAACTATGGTGATTTAGGAACACTTCTCTTAAAGCTTTTCAAGCATAGAATAAAGTTTTAAAGAGAACCAAGTAACACCTTACCTTTCATAAGGTCTGATAAACCAAATTTGGTTTTAGTGGGTGTTATCCATCATCATCCAACTAATTCCTTACCTTTCTTAAGGTCCAATAAACCAAATTTTGTTTCAATGGACATTATCGTCGTTGTCTTCATTATCATCATATATGTGTGGAATATTTTCATATTATGCAAAGATATTACTCATAACATTATTCCTCCTATCATAGAATAACTCAATTACTTGCATAACTTTGAATTATTTCCATAACTTTAATATATTTGGAAATAATATAACTTTTTAGTAAAAATGGCGTAAATATGCCAAGTCTTGGCTAAATCATTGGGGAATAAAAGGATATGTCACTCTACAAGATAACAATAATATTAAAAATATTATTACATCTAAATTTAAGGAGAAATTGTGGTGCGGTAAAGAATTAGAGGATAAAATAAAATTAAGATACTATGAGGAGTTGACCAACCCTAACCTATAAGATAAAAATTATCTCTCTATTTTTACCATCGTGAATAAGAAAATAATCATTGCTAAAATAAGAACAAAATCTCATGAGTTGCATAGTGAAACAGGACGTTGGACAATTTCTAAAACGTCATGCGTTGAAATTATTTGTCATCTTTGTGACACTAAAATGGTGGAAGATGGAAAACACTTTCTCTTAGAATGTACTGCGTACACTCACATTAGATCATAATTTCAAAATATTTGTTACAATACCAACCATCCTAACCTTTTAACTCATCAAAACTATGGTGATTTAGGAACACTTCTATTAAAGCTTTTCGAGCATATAATAAAGTTTTAAAGAGAACCAAGTAACACCTTACCTTTCATAAGGTCTGATAAACCAAATTTGGTTTCAATGGGCATTATCCATCATCATCATCATCATCCAACTAATTCCTTACCTTTCTTAAGGTCCAATAAACCAAAGTTTGTTTCACTTGACATTATCATCGTCATCTTCATTATCATCATATATGTGTGGAATATTTTCATATTATGCAAAGATATTACGCATAACATTATTCCTCCTATCATAGAATAACTCAATTACTTTCATAACTTTGAATTATTTCCATAACTTTAATATATTTGGAAATAATATAACTTTTTCGTAAAAATATTTTTTTAATAAATTTGATATAAAGTTTAAACATCCTCAAAGTTCCATCATATTCTAAATTTTATGCATAATAAGTAATGTTCTTAATGATTTTGCCCAATTCTATAAAAAACTAAATTTTTAAACAACCAATTAAATTCAAATTGATAAAAACTTTAAATTCTTATATTACCAAATTTTAATAATTAAAAAAAATACTACACAATTAGACAAGGTTGACAAACATTGCAACTTTTGTGGGAAAGATGGTCATGACAAGTCCAAATGTTTTAAGAAGATGACAACTTTAGAAGCAATGATGAAGAAGCACCACATCAATATAGATTATACTTGGTGTTCTTCTTCTTCTCATAGACATGCACTTTTTTATTCTAGTTTCTCCTACAATGAAACTTATACTTCTTCTTCAGATGAGTGTCTTATTGATTATGGAGCATCTTATCATATGGCTAAGGAAAAATCCATATTTTTTGCTCTAAATGAATGTGACACCAAGACAATATTTGTTGGTGATGATAGATCTCTTAGTGTTGTAGGTCTGGAACATTTCAGGTGGATAATGTTCATTTCAATGATGTATTATGTGTTTCAAGTCTTTTCTACAACCTTCTATCAGTATATCAAATCTCTCATTCAAGTGGAGGTAAAACTGTAGTGTTTTCACCTCACCAAGTTGTAATCAAGGATCTAAAATATCCTCAACATGTTCTTGCAACTGGAATTGTTGATGATATTACCAAGTTGTAAAAGTTTGACAACTTTGGGTCAACATATTTTCCATCAGTTTTTGTTTCTCGCAACGATGACTTGAGAAAACTTTCCCATGAGTAGTTTGGTCATCTAAACTATCGCTCATTGCAACAATTATGTAATCAAAATATGGTGACTGGTCTTCCTCTTATTTCTTGCAGAGATTGTGTTTGTGTCGGTTGTGTTCTCGACAAACATCATCATGACAATTTTGACAAGTGTGCATCTTGGCATGCTTTAGCCCCTTTACAGCTTGTTCAAAGTGACTTGTGTGGTCCTCTTTATTCTCCTTATTTTTATGGGTGCAAATATTTATTAACTTTCATTGATGAATTTCTAGATGCACTTAGGTTTACTTCCTAAAACTTAAGAGTGAAGTTTTTGACAATTTTTTGGCCTATAAGACCCTTGTAGAAAAATGATTTGGACATCAAATTCAAAGGTTAAGAACAAATAATGGAGGTGAATATGTGCACAATAATTTTACAAGTTACTACACTACACAGGGCATCCAAATACAACACATTATTCCATATACACCACAACAAAATGGTGTTGTTGAGAGAAAGAATCGCACATTAAATGAAATGGCTAATTGTATGATCCAATATAAGGGATTAAGTCTAAAGTATTAGGTGGAAGCCATTAACTGTGCAAATTACATAGTAAATCACACTCCCACAAAGCCTCTTAAAAATATAACACCGGAAGAAGCATGGAATAAACTTAAGCCAGATGTAATCACTTCCATGTATTTGGCAGTATAGCATGGGCTCACATTCCTGATGAGAAAAGGAAAGCATTGTAGCATAAAAGTGAGAGGTGTATATTTGTTGGTTGTTCTAAATATGTCAAAGGTTATAGAATTTTTCAACCACATTGTAATGAAATTATTATTAGAAGAGATGTTAAATTTGATGAAAACATCTTGGCATATGAGCCTAATTCGGCATTTGGGCCTTCCTCGGCCTGTGATCCATCTTCATCGTGTGTTCCTTCTTATATTCCTATTATGGTTTCTTCTTCTTCAAATGATACACTAAGGATAAAATACACCTTCTCATGCTCACCTTCCTCTAGATGAGTCCATGAAACCTGAACCTACACCAACACCACCACTTCCTAGATGGGTCCATTCAACAGGAGGAGCAATTGGTGATCTTGTCAGTGATTCTTCAAATTAGTGTCAGACATGTTCATAGTTCCAACGAGCCTCTTGTCTTTTGGCTCAAGTTTCAGAGAATCATGATCAAGAGACATTTGCAGAAGCTTCGGGTAATCCAGAATGGGATATAGCAATGAATGAAGAGTATCATTATTTAATGACAAACAATACTTGGGATCTTGTACCTCTTCCAAAAGGAATAAGACTTGTCAGATGTAAATGGGTCTAGAGAATTAAGTATGCATTGGATGGAAGTGTTGAAAGACACAAGGCTCGGTTAGTTTCCAAAGGATTCTCCCAAGTTGAAGGAATCGACTATAATGAAACATTTTCCCTTGTAGAAAAAATGAATTCCATCAGCCTTGCTCTATCCCTTGCAACCTCACATAAATGAGAGGTCCATCAGATGGATGTCAAAACCACCTTATCGCATGGGGATTTGCAAAAATAAATCTACATGGAACAACCTCTTGGATACGTCTAGAATGACTCTAGCCTTGTTTTTCACCTTAAGAAATCTCTTTATGGTCTTAAGCAAGATCCCCGAGTTTGGTATGACAAAATGGACAACTTTCTTTTTGACAATAGATTTTCTAGATGTTATTATCATCCTAATGTCTATACCAATAAAGTAGTAAGCCATATCATAATCCTTGTTCTTTATGTTGATGACCTTATCCTCACTGGTAGTGACCCAAAATTTTTAAATCATGTAAAAACGAACCTTAAGAAGAAATTTGAAATGGCATGCTTAGGATTTTTGCACTATTTCCTTGGCCTCCAAGTTTTGCAAACCAAGGAAGGAATTTTTCTTTCCCATACTAAGTATGCTTGTGACCTTATTCCTTTCTTTCACATGGAATATTGTAAACCATCCCCTTCTCCCTTCTAGTCTGGAGTCAAACTTGTTTCCACATGTACTTCTCCTGAATTTGATGCCATTTTTGTACCATCAGTTAGTTGGTAGCCTCTTATAATTGACTCATACTAGTCTTGATCTTTCATTTTTTATTAATCTTGTTTCCCGGCATATGAAAACACCCCATGAAATCCATTGGAAAGTAGCTATGAGGATCCTTCGGTATGTCCGGGGTACAGCTCAATTTGGGATACATTACAGTTTAGGGGGACTCCTTATTGGTTTCTTTCACTGATTCATATTGGGTCAACGAATGTGATGATCGAAAGTCTACTACAGGTTACATTTTCAACCTTGGTTCATGACCTGTAACTTCGGTCTGTAAGAAACAACATAAAATTTGTCTTTCTTCAATAGAAGAAGAGTACCAAGCAATGGTCAATGGAATTCAAGAAGCCTTTTGGCTTCAACAGATCCTTTCAAAGTTTGGATTATAGCAGCAACATCTAACAACCCTCTAGTGTGAAAATCAGAGTGCCATCAAGCTTTCCAAAGAACCAATTCAACATCAACGCAACAAACACATTGAGATGCACATGCACTTCATCAAAAATCCCATTCATGATCAAGTTATTAAAGTGCTCTTTTTCCCTACAAAAGATCAAGTTGCAGACATTTTCACGAAGTCTATTACAAAAGTGAAGTTTTCCAAACTTCTATCTATGTTAGGAGTTCAAGAATTTGTCATTAAGGGGTGATAGGGTCTAATGCATCCTTCTCCTATTGTGTCACCTTTGTAAACCCTTCAATCATATCCCAAGTTGTTTTTAAGGGGGTATGTTAGGATATTTAAACACTTAGGAGTTAGTTAAGATCATCTTGGTCTAATGTGTCATTAGGTAAAAGTGTGTTTCTTTAGTATGCATTAGTATGCATTTGTAGTTAGGAAATTTTACAGTCACAATATGTTCCCGACATAGAGTGATCAAACGGTTCATATTCTCCTTGATATTACCAGCTACACTGATTTATGGCTTAACACCCGATTGTTCCATGATATCTATTTAAAGAGCATGGTGGGTCATTTGTTGATGATTGATTCTGAGAAACTCTCTTGTAAAATATCTCTATAAATTTTTATTTTGCATTAATAAATTGTTCCAAGTGGCCATGTTGGTTGGGGTCGTGGATGTTTTCCCATAAGGGTTTTACCATGTGAAAACATCGGTGTGTTGATATTTGATCTGATTCTATGAGTGGTTATTGAATTTGTTCATCCTCTATTGGAATACATGTGTTGTCGAACAATCACATCGTGATGCATGTCCAACCTATCGATCCCAATTAGAACATCACATGATCCCAATGGTATGATGTTGAGATATACAATGACGTTCACTCCATTCATATATGTGGAACAACCTTTTACAATCTCATTAATCTCCCTTTTGGTTCTAGTGGCTAGTTGAACCTACCGTGATCTCTTGTGCTTAGTTTTCTTCAAATGGAATCTTTCAACTAGATTTGGGGCAATGTAACTATGGTTTTCTCGTGAATAAATTAAAATAGCAATAGGTCGATTGATAATATTACCTTCTACTTCAATCATGTGGGATTGATGATTTTCCTATCAATATTTCAAGGGCTACATATATCCTTGAAATATTCATTCCCACATCTTCTACTATATTAGCCTCCTATATATTGTGCATAGTACTCATTTTTTCTCCTTTGTGAGGGTAATCTGTATACATATGATCTCCTCTAAACCCCCAACTTTTAATTGGTTTTCTATCTCTTTACCCTAAGGAATATATCATCTTAGACTCACTCTGAGCTAGCTAACCCTACTAATATGTTTTAGGATTGTTCCTAAAGAAAGGTGGTTTGAATCCTTTCTTCCTTTGATCCATTTTTTCATTCTTCTTATCCCTCCATGAATTTTGAACAACTACTATGTTGATACAAGTACTCGGCCTTCTTGATCATCTCTTCTAGAGTCTTAGGTCCATCAAATTGAATTTGTATTTGTAAAATGATGGTAGTCCACTTAAGAAACTGTGTATCGTCACCTTCTCCTCTTTGACGAAACCCACATACCTCAACAAATCCAAAATCTTCCTTTCATATTCTTCCATGGACATATTCCCAACTTGAGCTCAAAGAAATATTACACATTTTTGTCATAGTAGTGTTTTGAAAGGTACTTTTGTTGGAAATACTTCTTGAACTACATCCAGGGAATACTCCTTTCATTAATGTGTCTGACTTTCTTTGATTGGACCCACCACATAGAATCCCTTCCTCGTAGATGGCATATGCCAATCCTAGCTTCCAAATTGGATGAGTAGTTATGCAATTGAAAATATTTTTTGATTCCAAGAAACTATATTTCAACATATTCTCCCTTTTTGTTTTCTCCATCAAAATTTGGTGGCTTAAGATTCCTAAGCCCACCTTGAAAACTATCCAATTCATGTCTTCTTCTCTTATCCCTGACAAGAGACCCCTCTGGTCCGCTCTGTGATTCTTCATATGTAGGTGACTTCTTGGGAGAATAAGTAGGTGAATAATGTGGTTTGTGAGTTCTAATAGCACTTATTAAGTGCTTGAATATTCTATAGATATCCCTCCTTTCATGAGGTTTTCCTTCCTCCTCATTTCTTAAACCTGATCCATTATTAATTTTCCTTTTTAATTGATTTAGACTCTATAGTAGTTGAGTATTTATGTGATTATATTCCTCTTGAGATCTTACTATTCTCTCATTATAAAACCTATAACTCTACACGTCCATCCTTAATCTCTTCATAGTCTCTACCAATTCTATTGGCTCCACCATGCTTCTATGTTCATTGGAGTCTGTCTCTTCATTACCTAAGTTGATGTTTAGGCCTTTCAATTCCTCTTCATGGCTGTAAGTTCCCTGTGAATCTTCCATATATCTAGCCTTCAGTCATAAGCTTGATCTATTTTGGAAATATCATTGACTCTGCAAGAAATATGCTTACAATTAATGCTATTACAAATATTTCATCTTTCAGGTATGTAGTACTTTTCAACTTCTGAAAATTTATGCACATTATAAAATTTTATCAGTCAAGATTACATGTCCTTCTTCATCTTAATTTCTAAAGAGCATTGAAGTACTAATCCAAATTCTAAGCCTTTAGACATAATCTTCTCTGAATCCATTTCCCAGTGACTAAACTCAATCCTCATTCTAAGACCCGAGTTAAAAGTTATCGCTGAAGTGCAAAAAAACAATTTAACTTCAATAATATGCTTTTAGTTTGGAATCAATGCCCTAAATCCACTTTCATTGGTGACCAAATTCACTTTACATTGGTAGCCAATTTCACTTCACATCAGTGACCAAATTCTATTTTTAGTAGCTACCAAATTCACTTTACATCAGTGACCAAATTCACTTTTCATCAGCGACCAAATTCATTTATCATTAGAGACCAAATTCAATTTACATCAATGACCAAATTCACTTTATTTATGTCATCATATTGTTGACATGGCACTAGTGTCCACCTATTTTCTCCCTATATGGTGATGTCACCACCCTAGCCACCTGGATGACTTGTCACACTTTGATCCCTCTTCCTTTTCTTCTTTTCCCTTTTTCATTTCATCTTATTTTATTATTTTATCTTACAGAGCCCCACTTGTACCCCATTTCCCACCTGACATGATTTGAATCATTGATGGGATAGGAGGTCTCGCTCTAACCTGACACCCTCCACCTGACACATAGTCTTTGGTCAATGTAATGGGTGGGATTCCCATATCCATCATACATCGACCAATGCACACATCCTCAATCATCGATCCAAGATATAGAGTGGACAATGATTATGGGTTGATAATGTGCCTGGCTTTTAATTCTCACCCATGGTCCTGTAACCACTTACCATGGTGGTTTTATGGAGGGAGACTTGAAATCCTCTTACTCATTATGGGAACCCAAGGCTCATTCCAATACCACCACCACTTGGTCCCTTAAACCACCATGCTAGCATATTTTCCACCTACATCACCCTGTGGACCCCTCCACTTGTGCACTTGGCTCCACTTAACACCTCTGCACTAGCTTATGTGACTGGTGGGGGTCCCATTTGACATTCTCCCAATGGCATGCATATTTCTTCCCATATATATCAAATCTATGATTGTGATTGGTTACAGGCTAGAAACATGCACCCAAGTTAATTTTACCCATGGTCCCTTAACCGTTTTCCATTGGTTACAGCACCCAAGGCAACATTGAAAAAACACTACCACTTGGGCTCGTAACCACTTTTGTTGGTGTGGTCCCCTACATCACATATGGACCCTACCATATCCCTAGACTCTGCCATTGTGGACCCCATCAGTGCATGTCATCATATGTATGACAATTTTTTCATAAGTTCAAAAATTTCTATACATTGGATAGCCATGAAACCCTCATAATCAACCTCCTTGGAAAAATTTGATTCTCGTGCATGCCAATTCAGTATCCCCATGTTGTTTATTAACCAAAATGTTTCTAGAAATTGGGGATTTTACCTAATTTCGCCATTTCCCCAAATTTTCATGCAAGCCATTTTCACAATTTCATAAAATTTCCTCTACAAAGTCTATCTATTGGCTCATACATCTGTAGTGATGTAACCCTGGCTCTGATACCACATTGTAGCATACCCTACCACCCATGTGACTCTTGGGACGATGGGGTACTTCGACTTTTTCTCAAATTCCACTGATTCAACATAATTAACACAACTCTAATACCATTTCATATTATATCCTTTCATATGATGAAGATATGCATGCAATATAACAAGGAGGTTCATGTAATTCACATTAAACATTCAAAATTACATATGCAAAACTATTCATTAAACATAAAAACATTTAACACAATAAATTACACAGCATAAACTCAACATAAAGAAAATAATAAACTAGAACACTTATCTTTATGAATAGTTACACAATTGTCTATAGACGTCAAACGTTCCACCCAACCATAGGCATTATTGCACTAGTTCTCTCTGCAACATGCCACCCCTGAGTTGGGGCTATGAATCCACAAGTAAAAACTAGCTTCTATGGCTAGCTACATTCCACACGCATAGCCCATTGCCCAATAATTCTCACAATCAAGTGGCTCCTACAAAAATTCCAACCACCCAACTCTCTTCCCCATAAATCTACACAACCCAAGGAATGGGATACCCTTATCTACCATGCAGTTCTTCAGTTAATCCTAGACCCCTCCAGGGCTCCAGCACAAACTGGACAAGAATCCTTCAATTGGGAGCTTCATGAACTCCAATTGTAATTGTAGTCCTTAAATACAAAATTGCCTCGTGCTAATGGCCAATTGTAATCATACATTGTCACACGAGAAAAAATTGGCCCTCTATCACAGGCATAAAATCCTAGCTCTGTAACAACCCAATTTGATTATTTATTTATCATAGTTGTTAATTTAAATTTAATTAATTATGAAAATAAATTCATTGATTATTTTTATTATTTTATTATTAAAAAGGTAGGTGAAGTAATTAATGAGGGGATGAGGCTGTTGGGGAATTAATGAGGGGATAAGGCAGTTGGAGAATTGAAAGAGGGGGAGGGATTCGAGAGAGGAGGATAAGGAAGAGGGGAGAGGACTTGGAGGGGGATCTTTTGTTTTGGAAGAAATTGGGGAAGGAGGCAAGAAAGAAATTTTGAAAGAGAGAGGAAGAAGGAGGAATTTTGAAGAACAGATTGTTTTGGGGAGCTTTTACATGGACTCTGTTATTGCTGGGAACTTTGGGCTCGGGGGCCAAGAAACCACAAGGATTCCTGGAGCTAGGGAGCCAGACAGGTTGTTCCTAGTTGGTTGGGAGGTAAATATTCAGTTTGGGCAGTTTGGGAAAGAACAAGAACAAGTGAACCAGGGGCTAAATCAACTAACCTGCAGGTCGAGGTATGTATTTTACTAAGTTGATATGTTGTTTTTGTTATGTTGTTGTTGTTATTATGTCTATTTACCAGTTTATTCCTGGTATAAAGAAAATCATGAAAGGAAACCTTGAACTAAATTGCAGTTATTTCAGTAGGAGATTAGGAGATATTTATTATTTCATTGAGGCCTTGAAATAGAAGGCCTTACAAATGGTATCAGATCCCAGTTTCAAAACAGAAACCTGGGCTTGACCACCCACATAATTGTACAATTTGTTCCCAAACCCCTAACCTACAGCCTAGAAACCTTGTATTTACAATCCCTTATCTCATAAATCAACTGCAAATTCTCATTCTATAAAACTCTTCAATTTCACTTCAACCTAATGTAGGGTTAGATGCCATGAAGAAAATAAATTAATTTATTCACAGTATGTGATATCTTTGGATTCACATAAACAGTCAGACACACAGGGATGAAAACAAAATATATATGATATCTTTGGATTCACATAAACTGTCAAGCACATAGGGATGAAAACATAATATATGAACTATCAAAAAGATTGAAATAAAAGCAAGTACACAACAAAACCTTACTTGAGCACAACAAGAATCAATGCATCATATGCATGATCTATCTCTGTTCCTATTTACAAATTATCAATAAATTATTTTAAATTCTAATAAATCAACCTGCATTTACTCATAATAAAAAGAAAAGTGATAACTATTCTCATTAAAAATTAATAACTAAATCACAAAGGGTTAAAATGTGTCATTTTAACTGTATAAATAAATTTAATTCTTTCAAAGTCCTTTACAACGTTAGAACAATACAACCCTAATTTTCCACTGTAACTTACATATTTTGATTTTAAAAATAAATTATAAATTCGTCAAAAACCTGTGTCCAAATTATACAATCTATTCAATAAATAAAGTTATTTTTCCATCCATATTACACAATCTATTCATTACATTACAAGTTCATCTAGCAAACACAATCTATTCATTACACGTTTATCCAGCAAAATTATTTTTCTGGAATCTCGTCATCTGGGCTCCAATTATTTTTTCCTGACTAGTAAGGGGTCATTGATCCCTTATCCTACTGCTTTCCTACTAGCAGAGGAAATTCCCAAAACAATCACTGCACAAAATCAATTGTGTAGAGGAATACACATTTTATTCCCTATATAAGCCATTCAAACTCGAAAGAAATTCAAATAAAAAGTAGTTGTAGTCCAAATCACGAGGAAGAGAACCCACGAAGGGGCAGTGCACTACCTGCACTACCTCCAACCCGCAAGCCACAAGGAGCAATATCCTGACACTACAGTGCTCGAGACCAAGCGCTAAGCTGCAAAGGAGGATCCCACGGAGAGAAAATGAAGTGAAAGAGGGGGCATAGGGAAACCTTCTTGTTGACAAAGTCTGCCCAGAATCGAGCAAGCGACCTGTCGTGAGAGGATCCTGGAAAAAGTGAGGGCGTGGTGTCGGAATCCGACCAAGTTTCCTCGATGTACTCCAGTATCACCATCGACCATGCACTAAGCCAAGCCATGAAGAATAGAATATTATATGTGCACAACGCCACCAGGTCCAATCTCTAGATTTCAACTAGTTATCAAAGTCCTCGAGTTAGCTACCAACAATGTCAAAGTCTGTGCCTTTGGAGGAACAGATAACTAAAATCCATGGGTATATAACAGGTCGGGGGTTATACTCTTGTCGACTGCTATATACCCATTTTCGACCAAGACCAAGTGCACAAGACCATAACACCAAATCCCAACACCCAAGACCAAGCCACCAAACCACGAGGAGAGCCCACTGGGGGCATAACTCTTATACAATGTGTCTAAACTATCAAGACGACAAGAAAATGCGACCATGGCCCAAATTCCATGGTCCAGCCCGCAAGCCTCGAAGGAGAAAAGAGAATGAGGCCACTCATGTCAGCCATGGATGTGCCTTTAGGAGGTTGGCCAGGGAGCCACAAGCCTCGCTTAAACCTACGTAGAGGAGAAACCCTGAGTGAGAAAATATAAAGATTAATGAGACAAATGAGCCTGGGATGTGCGATCTAGGGTTTTGGAGTTAGTATTATGGCGAGAAGGGCGAGGAGAGTGACATGTCGGTCTAATGTAAGGCCTCGTGCCCTCATTTTGAGGATGCAAGGTTTATTTTTATTTTTTTTATTATATATATAAAGTTGTTATATTTGTACTTCGTGGGAATTGAACTCAAGATCTTTCCAAAGCCAACAATTTGAATTCCACACACCTGTTTTAAATCTTTTATTTTATTTTATTTTATTTTATTTTTTATTATTTTATCTTTGTTTTCTTTTACTTAAAATATATCTAGTGGGATATTTACTTATTTAAATTTATTAAAATAGTTTGAACTTAATTAAGTTAATTAAGTTATATTAATGGGTTAATCTTATAATATATTATAAGGGTTAAACTTATAAGAATTATAATTGTAGTTAATGTAAGAGTGATTAATTAATTAATGTTAATTGATTAAGTAAAGAGAATTGATCTATGTAAATTAATTCTAATGATTAATAAATTGATAATTTATGAGACTAAGAGTATTATTGATGATAATATAAGAGCGATTAATCTGAGTGGTGCCTATTGATATACAGATGGGTTTGATGCTTGATTATACACACAAGTTAGAGTAATTTATGACTACAGTGTAGCGCTAACATAGCTAGCAAGGTGAGAGAGTTTCTAGGATTCATGAACGAAGTTACCAAGCCTAGAGGATTTTGACCCTGACCCTTAGCCACTTACCTTATAGGAGTAATGTCTATTTACAGACAAGTATAAAGAACTTACACCTAACCCTATGTTTGCAAGTATAAGTTTGAGAAATATGTAGAATGCCTTAAACTCTTTCCTAATAAGGATTTGGATTAATGCAGATTCAATTATTCAAGATGGTTAGGACTCGGGGAAATCGAGGTCATGGGGCATCATCGGAAGGACCACCAACGTCGACCCTGTGACCACCATCACTTGAAATAACTCTCATTTTGCGCTCCTTGGAGGCTATTAATGAGACATTAAAGGGATTCCAATCAGCAGATGTCAAATTGGAACCCCCACCATCTGGAGTGGGTAAACCCGAAGCGTCAAGGGACTCGGAGGGACGGCCTCCACCAGGGGACATCATCAGAGAACTATAGAAGATCAAACTCCCATAGTTTACTAGGGGTCGTGCAAGTGAACGTACAGAGGCATGGTTGGAAGGAATGATGTGATATTTTGCATTAAGAGACTATGCTTCTACACCAAAGGCGAAGATATAGCGATATTTCAGTTGAGGGACAGTTCCTTGAACTGGTCGGGTAATTTGGAGAGGCAGTTGCACCTTACCCCAGACACCATATCATGGGAGATTTTTTAGGAAAGGTTCTGGAGGAAATATTTTCCTGCTTACTACGAGGAACAACAGGTAGGAGCATTGCATGCCCTAGTTCAGGGAAACAGGACCGTGGAAGAGTATAAGCTCAGGTTCATGGAATTAGTGAAATATGTCTCATGCATGGATACCGATTAACGACGGGAAAAATGTGTTGTGTATAGCTTAAACCCTAACATAAGGGCCATGGTACGGATGTGGAAACCATCGTCAGTAGATGAAGTAGTTGAAAATGTTTGTTACGTGGAGGAGCATATGAGCTTAAACAGAGTATGAGATCAATCATTCCACAACATTGTGGATTCGTGGGGAATTCCCCTAAGACCTTCTCCAGGGGAGGAATCTCTAGGCCACCTCCTTATGGAAATAGAGTCACACCTAAAGCAGTACAACAGGTATTTTAATGGAAGCAAGTGCAACATCCCACTCATCGCCAACGACGCAGGTAGGTCCACGACCTTCTCAGGGAGCAGCAAGTAGGGGAAGGGGATCTAGGGGAAGGAACTCATTTCAGAGGCCTTCACAAGGAAGCACCCAGGTTCCATCCTGGGTTACTTGTTGGGGGTGTGGAGGACCTCATTACCAATGTGATTGTCCAGAGTCATAAGCAGGCTTTGTGCATAAAGAAGGAAAGGCCCCGAGGGGAAGAGCAGGTAGTAGCCACCATATTTATGCAGTGGTTAATAACATCTAGGTAGAGCATCAATCCACTGCGGTGGAGTCGTCGGGTACACTAAATCATGTCAATGTTGAGATTTTATTCTTAACATTGAACCTATGTCATTTATAATATCCTAGTTGGATGAATGTCATTCAAACTGTCTTGAACCTATCGTCTAGGACATGAGACACTGAAGAGTGGATTGCATGGTGAGGAAATGCAATTATCCAAGCCACTATTTTCCTTCAAGGATATAGTAGATAAAAATTTGTTGTAGTTAATTAAAAATTACATAATTTTGTAAAAAATGAGCACGAGGAGGTGAAACAAAAGATGTGATCATGCACCTATGATAAAGATGAATAGACTTTAGCTACCAAGATTAAGCACTTTCTCAAGGTGGAGGAACTCTTATAGGATTAAGGAGCTCAAATGAAATCTATATTTCAGTATATTAAATTAGGGGATATGCATACCAAGGCCTTTTCTAAATCCCTAGCCACCAGAGATGCTTTATAAAAAAATAAATCCATCTAGACATCTCATTAGAACTAAATCTATTTATAAAGAATTTAATTTGTTACTCATTATTGTATAGTATTTTAAATTCAATTAGGTTTAATGGAGGAATGAATTGAATATTTTCATACATGGCTTGATGTTGTCCCATGTAGACTCTCTCTTGAGCACAAACAACTATGTGAGTGAGAGTGGAGGTTAGATGATTTGTCGGTCACATTAAAAGAGATAGTGGTGAATAAGTCATCAAGGATTAATGGCTCTCATGTGAAATTTATAAGGCCACATGGGATTTTCTAGGTCTTAAACTCCTCTGTGTTTACAAAAAAAACCAAGTACTCTCTTATATAGTAAATCTACAAGGGGTTGATCAAGTTCAATTATAATCCTACCAATATTGATAATATTTCTAGGTAGAGGCTTATCACTCTCCTCAATGTCCCTTATAAACATTTTACTAAATATTTAGCCTTGAGAATTAGGCATATCGTTTATGTGATCATTTGTCAAGAGCATGCTAGCTTCATATGAGTGAAATTCATACTATATCATGTAATTGTAATTTGGGAAAGTATGGAAGGGACTAGATTCATAATCCTTAATTCTTTATTTATCAAGATGGATTTTAAAAAAGCTTACGATAGGGTGCATTGGTCTTTAATTTTGTCCATAATTCAAGCTCTTGCCTTTGGCAATCATTCTAGAAACATTATTGAATTATCTTTATGAATGCTATTGTTTTTCTTTCCATTAATCAAGTTAAATCTAAAAATTTTGGTATGTTCAATTCGATTAAGCAAGGATGTCCCCTTTCCCCAACCTTGTATGAGTTTTTAGTTAAATCCTTTAGCTATGTTACTCATCATAAAATGTTCACAAATTTATGAAGGGTATGCTTCTACCAGGGCTTGAGGATAAGCAAATAGACAATGGTCATTTTACAAATGATTCCTTTCTAACTCTATTAGAGGATAATTGATATGTGTATAATAATTTGGACTGCATTCCCCTCTTCTATGATGCCTCTAGTCATAAGATAAAGAAGGAAAAAACATTGTGTTTTTGTTACATCCATAGTGATATGCATGACTCATTGGAATCTAAGGATGTACTTTATGGATTAAACTAGGACAAATATTTTCAATTATCAGGGATCCTTTTTCCTTCCAAGTTTCACCAAAAGATATAATTTGGGATAGGGATATGATACATAGGACCGAAGGAAAGATAGAGAAATGAGTCATAAGGATATTATCTTTGGATACTAAGTTTCAGGTCTACACTAAACATTAGAAACCACTCATGTGTACTACTCCTCATGTCGGGTTCAATCCCAAAGTTCCTACTTGAGATTAGACAAGCTTCTCATGAAATTCCTTTGGTCAAATACTCACGGTAAGGTGGGCTTCCACAATTTTAAATTGTGACATGTGTTTCCTTCCTAGGGATTGGGGTGGTCTTGGGATCATTCATAGCTACACTTAGGTGCATTCCCTTTGAGGAAAATGGATCATTCAATCCACTATGGGTAATAAGGACTGGAAATTTATTCTTTGAAATGACATTGCCGAGGGAGCCTCCCTTGGTATTACATATTGGGGAAACCTCAATATGAAAACTATGCATGTCATTCCTCATGTAGATATAGTAAACTCCTTTGCAGATAAAGAGAATTTGGAAATCTTGTGAATCTTTCATTAAGCTTTGCCTCAAGTGGAGAGGAAACTCCCTTAGATTAGGGTTCTTGTTCCATGATCATGTGCTATGGTGATCATTTATGGTGCTTTATAATAAAAATTATTTATCATCATCTACTTGGTTCTTAGCTAGACACTTGTTCAAAAGAGGCTTGTAGAAGGTTGTTAAGCTACTTAATTTCGATGCTAGAGATTGGAAGCATCAACTTATACCAAAAATGGAATTTAGGCTTATCACTCTTAACAGGTTGATCTTGGAAAGAGTCAAAATCCTTATTCATGTAGCACAAAAATTAGGTTGAAGCACCACACTACCACACACATAGCCTAACCACCACTATGAGAGAAGAGGAAGGGAGAGGAGTCACCACTTGGTTCTTGAAGGAAACTAATAATTGGAAATGGGCGAACAATTTGGGAAAA
The DNA here is from genome assembly GCA_000966675.3 of Picea glauca. Classification (NCBI taxonomy): domain Eukaryota; kingdom Viridiplantae; phylum Streptophyta; class Pinopsida; order Pinales; family Pinaceae; genus Picea; species Picea glauca. Next base: position 119,257 of record JZKD02S0526877.1, on the reverse strand, counting down.
AGGGAAATCCCCTAAGTTATTAAATCTTGTTTAATGTTGCAATTAGGTTTGGTTGCATTGAGAGGGTACCTCACTTAGGTTTCAATGGATTTGATAGTTATAAAAAAAATGAAAGAAAAGAAATGTAACTATGAAATCAAGGAACATAAATAAAATACCAAAAGAAAGAGAGAAGAGATGGAAAGAACGCACTTGAGAAAAGTAGGGATGGTGACAACTTTTGAAGACCAACAAGAGGTGAGCCTCTCACCATGCTTCGAAACACCAAGATCCTAATTGTGATGTACTTGAAAAAAGCATCTCCAAAGCAATATAAAATATATACAAGAAAACCAATTTACCTTGCAAGTAATAAAAATATATTACTAAACAATTGAATATCTGGTGTGCCCTCAGTGGTGAGGTGCTCTTCTTATAAATTGTGCATTGGAAGACCTCATTAGAGAGAGATCGAGAGGATCCGAGAGAGACAAAAGGTAAAACAACAAGGGGCTGATCCAAAAGAGAGAGAGAAATGATGAGGGGAAGCCTCTGTTATAAAAGGTTTGATGTTTGAGATAGTAGGTCTAGGAAGCCTAAGTGCTTGACGGAAATGAGAAAGAGGTTTAATGAAAAAATCCGATAGAGTAAAAATTATTTTTTGAAACTTAGGTTTTGGATTCTACAACAATACAAAATGGGGGCTACTTAGACAAGGATACCGCACAAATCAGAAGTTAAAAGTACAAAAAATAGTCGTTGAAGAAAATAAATTCCCTCCAACTATTGATTTGACTGAGGCATGTGTTGGTCATAGGCCAATCCATGAGTTCTTTTATTTGAAAATGGCTCTCTTGTTTGTTTCTTTGACGGAGATAGATGTGAATGACTCTATGAAACCCATGGATAGCATGCTAGAGACAAATTAGGAAGTGGGGATACATCTTTGACCTTATCAACCCTTATGTTCACCCACAATGGATATACGAATGTTTAGAATCTTGAAAAGGTATATCTAACTAACCAAGATTTACCAAATGAATAACACATGTTGAGGTTGATCTAAGGGAGGAAATGTATATCTAAATGTGGTATAAGTAAAGAAACCAAAAAGGGATAAACAAGACCAACTAATTATCTATGAAATGATACCATAGGGACCTTTCTTAGGCACCAGACATCAAATAGGGAAAATGCATTCAAACACCCAGGCCTAAGCAAGGAACTAAGCTAGGGAGGACCATCATCACATAGAAAAATGTCATGGAATATGGGGAAATCATGTCGTCTTTGGGGATTGAGTGTGTGAAAACACTATGTCTGTAATCCATACATACAACTCCAAACAATATTTTCATTAAAATATGACTTTAGCCCCCCTTTGCTTGGTGGAGGGACCAACATTTGAGCATGTATAAGGCCTTTAAGAAGTATAATATTGTTGACGAATATCAACAGTTTTTCCAAAGGCAATCCTTGATATAATAATTCAAAATACTTAGCACCTCAGGTCTAAACAGAGGACCTGACTATTTTGAATCTCTTCATTGTGGAGTCCTTTCATTGAGGTAAAGAAGGAAATATTTGTCTATTTCCTCATGATGGGAGGCCTTTCTCTTGACCGTAAGGTGTAGCACATGGGGATTTATTAATCCAAGTATCCTTATATGGAAATAATGATGTCCTTAATCATGTCTTTTAGTTTTGTGAATTTGCTCATTTAGCCTAGGGATGGGTTTACCTTCTATGAGGAAAATATTCTCCACTCAAATTCTTTGGAAAGAAACCCTCTTAGGTGATAGGCTTCCTTCGGCCATTGAAGTTTGAGCATTTTGGTAGCTTCTTTGTACTAAAATTTTATTTTTTATCTCAATGGATTTTTATTTAAGGGTGTTAAGCATGAAAGCAAGTTCACCTAGTTTGATGGCACAATGATATGTTAAGGGAGAGAGAGTAATCAAAGGCTTAGAAACACATATAAATATCAAAGGAATTTATACATGGGAAGCAGCCCCAAAGAGGTTTCAGTCAGGGGGAGCAACCCCAAAGGGAGATACCCTTTTCCACTAACGTCAAAGGGGGAGAGATAGAAACATTGATGAGGAGTATGAGCATGAATGTTATCATGACTAAGTTTTGTCATCAATGTTGGTGTTTCCATCAATGCCAAAGGGGGAGATTGTCATACAATTGGCTTAGGTTGATGGACAATTGGTTTAGATTGTTGGTTGTCATTGATGTCAACCCTTGGAGAGTGGTATTGTAGATTGATGTCAACCCTTGGAAGAAGTCTGGTAGTGAATTTTGGTAGCACAAAGGTATGGGTAAGGGACCCGAGTTTGTTTGAGGTATAAAGGTAGGAAGATCAGTGAATATGAAGGTAAGACTATTCTATATGGATATTACATGTCATTCCATTTCTGATGATATGTGGAACGTCACATAACTCCTCACAGTTAGAGATTTATGGCCATGTGAAGTTGGAGAACCCTCATGAGTTATTTAGAAGATCATAGAAGGTCAAAGAAGTCAGCTATTCTAGAAGCTCCTAGAAGAAGTGTACTAATCGAATTAATGGTAACTAGGAGTTAATCATGGGTATAGTTGTTGCATTAAGAAAATAATTAAAAATAAATTAGTTGTAACAAGAAGTTGTGAGTTTGGTAATTATGGTAAAGTAGTTGTGATGAGAATATTGACTAGTCAAAGTGGTTGACCAATAAATAAATTAAATAATAAAGTGGTTGCAACAAGAAGTTAGTTAAGGGCAAAGAAGTTATGAATTGACTAATTATAGACAATTTAGTTGCAACAAGAAGTTGTTAGTAAAGAGAAATTATTTAAATAATAAAGTAGTCAAAGTGGTTGAAAGGAGAAATTATTTAAATAATAAAGTGATCGCAACAAGAAGTGGTGATTTTACTATTTATATATAAGTCTAAGTGGTTGAAAAAGAAATTATTTAAATAATAAAGTTAGTTGCAACTGGAAGTGGAGAACTTATTATTTGTGAATAAAGTGGTTGTAAGTGGACAAGTGGTTAGAAGTGGGTTAGCCCTAAAAGAAGGAAAGTGGGTTAAGTTGGTTAGAAGGTAACCCCTTGAGGAAGATACATAGAAGTATAAATAAGAGAGAAATGCTCTCTCATTAACACCTATTGAATATAAGAAAAAGTGTGGTAGAAAAATTGCAGCAGGAAAAGTGCGGCAAAAAAATTGTTGCAAGAAAAGTGCAGCAAAAAAATCGCGGCAGGCAAAGTGTAGCAGAAAAAGTGTGGCAGAAAAAGTGTGGCAGAAAATTCACGGCAAGAAAAGTGCGACAGAAAAAGTGCGGTAGAAAAACCTCGGCAGAAAAATCACAGCAGAAAAACCGCGGGAGGAGAACGCTACAAGAAGAAAAAGGTATGGTTTTCATGTGTAGTGTTGAATCTATGAATCTGGTTTAGGGTTTTCCTTGTAAATTTGTTGGATGCCCTCTTGGAAGTTTAGGGTTTGTTGTAGATTTGATCTAAGATAGATCTACTCAAGTTTAGTATTGGTTCATGTTTGAGGGTTTTTGGTTGAGGTATGTTGTTAAAGTTATTGGTAGAGATAGAGGTTGCATAATAGTGAGTTTGTGGCACATGGTTGATGTGAGGATTTATGGTATTTGATTTATGAAGAGTGTGGTGCATTGGTAGAGGTATCTTGTTTGTTATCTTGGTGTATGTTATTGGTATATGGTAGAGGTATATGATTGGGTACATGGATGAGATACATACTTGAAATACATGGTGATCTTGATACATATTGTTGAGACATAGTTTGGTTTGTTGTTGATACATGATTGGTACATGTTGTTGGTTATTTTTGTATAGTGTTGATGTACATGATTGATGTGCATTGTTAGCACATGGTTTGAGTGATATTCTTGTGATTTTGGGTATGAGATCTATGTTATCATATCTGATATATCAAGGAGAGTATTGGTACATGTTGTTGGTATATTTAGTTTTGTTGGTACAGGAAAGGCACAGGTACAGGTTGGTTACATAACAGTGGCACAGGTTTATTACAAGTAAGTGGCACAAATTGGTACAGGTTTACAGCAGTATATCTCACAGTGACAATGTGACAATGGTTCCATCATTCTACTTATATTTCAGGGCGATTGGACGAGGCAAGGATAGGTGGTTGTAGTCACCTTCCGATTGTAGCTGGAGAACATAAGGAGTTGTAGCCTCCTTCTAGTTGTAGCCAGAGAATTGGGGAGTTGGAGCTTCCCTCGAGTTATAACCTGAGAAACTAGGGGGTCAGAGCCTCCTTCCAGTTGTAGTTGGAAAATTGGAAGTTGGTGCTTCCTTGAATGTAATTCTTAACATATAAGAAAAGCATTTTGTGGTTTTCTTCTGCATTGGGTTTCCACATAAATATTATTGTATTGTGCATTGTGTGAATGTGTTTGTTGTTTATTATGCATCGATGAATGTTAATTCTTATGATACAGTAAGATATTGATGATAAACATATGAATATGGTTGAATAAGTAAAAGAATATACATTATGGTTTAAATGATTAATAATTGGTACAATTGTTCATTACTTATTCACACCCCCCACCCCCACCCCCCTCTCAGTAATCCAACAATAGTTTGCATTAGTAAATTTTAATGCATTTTTTGAAAGTGCAAATTGATTTGGGTCATTTTCATCATTTGATAGATTATTGGAGTGGCACTCCATGTACAATGAGTATGGGGGGGCTTGTCAATACTCCTACTCATTTTTTTTATTGCCACCGCTTTGATCACTTTAGTTATTGCATGAGTCAACTAGTTTGAGGCATTGGGAACGATATGTTTTCTACCATGCTCATCCTTGTTTGAATTATGATAAGTTTACTATTGTTCCCATTGGTATTTCCAATGTGGAGAAATCCTCTTAGGGTGAAATAGGGGCATGATGGACGGGAACCAATTCTTAATGTGAAGCCCAAGTTTGAAGGTTGGAAGTTGCCACTTCCCAAGGTTGTTTTGCACTATGTACGACATTTTATTAGTTCTCATTCTCTTAGACCTTTTTGGATGCTATGTTGGTGGATGTGAATATAGCACCTTCCTTTTATATATATTATTTTAATTGTTAAAAAAACAATTTTATAACTGAATTAACATTTTATAAAAGTTAAATTGTATGCATCTTATGTTTACAAGGTTGATAAAGATTATAACTTTACTAATAAAAAAAATCACTCTACATTGTTGTAATGATGGAAAAATTAAATATTTAATAACAGATTATAATTGTAATAGTGTCATTGTCATACTAAATATGTTTTGAAAGGGTAAAGATCTAACAACATAAATTTATACTTTTTAAGATTACTAAAGTTTCTCATACCTTTAAAATCATGTTCATCTTTGTAACTTGTCTCAATCATATCCCTTTAAAATCATGTTCATCGTTTGTAACTTGTCTCACCAATATGATTGAGATCAAAAGTTTCTCATACCTTTAAAGTCATATTTATATTTATCCTTTGTAAGTTGTCTCAACATATCATTTCATATGATTGAGACAAAGGGTACGTTGTCTCACCAAATTATTTCATATGGTTGAGACCAAGGGTTAATTCTAGAAAACTTTGGAAGGATATATATAATGGTTTGAAAGCATTTAGAGTATCTACAAAGATTACCACCTAAAAACCGTTCTGAATTTAACCATATGTCAATCTTAAGATGTTTATTTTTGTTTGGACTTTGTGTAGATCAATATGTACCATTCATAGCCCAACCTATGAATACTTAAGAGCATGTCACATGTGTGTGTGTTTTGGTAGGTGTTGAAGTTGTCAATTTCAAGTACTATAATCCACCATGATCACTTTGGTGCGTATGCTCTCCCAGGGTCCACCGAATTGCTCTGGCACCATCTTTGAAAACAATGAAAGGAAAATTTTTAATTCATATCCATAATATCAAACGGTAGTGTCGCTCTCAAGTGCATTACATTATGAAAACCCTATAATGAGTTACCGGATTTACGACGTACATAATTTACAACGTACGCAATTTGTAATTTATAATTTACGACGTACATAATTTTACAACGTACACCGTTACCATGGCCGACATTCATGAGGCAGCACTCAATTCGTGTACCAGTACTGAGAACATACAAGTACAATCGCTCGGCAAAAGTGTAAA